>VWZZ01001556.1:37228-59910 GCA_013399095.1 Psophia crepitans
ATGTAGTGACAGGACAAGGGGTAATGGCTCTAAACTGAAGGAGGGTAGATTTAGATTAGATATAAGGAAGAAATTCTTCACTATGAGGGTGGTGAGGCACGAGCACAGGTTGCCTAGAGAAGCTGTGGAGGCCACGTCCCTGGAAATGTTCAAGGCCAGGCTGGATGGGGCTTTGGGCAACCTGGCCTAGTAGAGGGTTTTCCTGCCCATAGTAGGGGGGTTGTAACTAGATGATCTTTAAGGTTCCTTCCAACCCAAACCATTCTATGATTCTGTGATAAATCCTTTAGCTTCTTGTGGGTGCAGCTACTTGTTGGCAACAGGGAAAATGTGTATTTCCTAAAAGGAGATTCTCTGGCCTTTGGGTCAAGAACGTGGTTTATAATTCTGCTAGAGGGAACAAAAGAACATGGGTCATGGGGTGACTAGACTTTTGAATCTGAATAGTACCTTCAAGTGCTGCTTGCTTTTTGATGACTTGTATGTCTTCAAGTCGTCAAGGCTTGGCTTTTGCTTTTTATTGCACCAAGCCATTGTTGACAATACCATTCTTTGGCATTCTCCTGGTCTTCTACATTCTGTATTTCTTCATGCCAAGTAATTGCTTTCGGTCCTTTGCCTTATTTGTTTTTGTTTTCTGCAGAACTTGAGCTTTCCTGAGAGAATTCTATACGTTGGCAGCAGAGTTGTGTCTTAGAGTGGATCTTATAGATTTATACCATACTTGAAAATTACTTTTCACTTTTTCATTTCAAAGAACAATCTCTTCTTCTTTTGCAACATCTCCCTTGAACTAAGTTTTCATGGGTTGGAGCTGTTCTCCTTTGTGTCTTCCTGTATCCCTCACAAGAGAAAAAGAAAGTCAAATGTGTTTCTCCCTTCTTTGTTGTCCTGAATTCTGTCATAATTTTAAAAGGCAAAACTGATTGGAAAATAAAAAAATCTTAAATAGTAAATTATAAATCAAAAGGCAAGCGCATCTTTTGACTACAGTGCAATGTATGAGCATTTCCATTGAGCTGAAACATGATTCACAGTTGTCCGAACACTGATAGAAATGTTCTCTGGCACACTCTTGCTGCAGGTCCTATAATTCATACTCTTTAACATTTTTAAATAATAGTTTGCAAGAATGATAATTGCAGACCTGTCATACCATGGGGAATGCTATAGAGGCATTCAGTGCACAAGGGAGGCCTATGATTTTCAGGAAAAAATCATGATTGCCTCTAAGGACAGTTGAATTACAAGTAATTGTTCCATGACATGTCAAGAGAGCAGCTGGACATCAAGCACAATCTATAGCTAAAATACTTTAAAGGTGGACTGAAAAACAGACAACTGGCTTTTTTTGTCTTTTCCTTTTCGTGATGTATGAGATCTTTCAAAGATAGTGGATTTTTTCTTTTTCCCTTCTCCCCCCCTCCTTTTTTTTTTAACATTCTACATTTTGGGTCTTTACTGCTCAGTGCTGACACAACCCCAGGCAATGCTACAGGCTTGGGACGGAGTGGCTGGAGAGCTGCCTGGCAGAGGAGGACCTGGAGGTTCTGGTTGACAGCCGGCTGAACATGAGCCAGCAGTGTGCCCAGGTGGCCAAGAAAGCCAACGGCATCCTGGCCTGCCTCACGAATGGCGTGGCCAGCAGGAGTAGGGAAGTGATAGTCCCCCTGTACTCGGCTCTGGTGAGGCCGCACCTCGAGTGCTGTGTCCAGTTTTGGGCCCCTCAATATCAGAAGGACATTTTGCTGCTGAAGCATGTCCAGAGAAGGGCAACAAAACTGGTGAAGGGGCTGGAGCACAGGTCTTATGAGGAGCGGCTGAGGGAACTGGGGTTGTTTAGTCTGGAGAAGAGGAGGCTGAGGGGGGACCTGATCGCTCTCTACAACTACCTGAAAGGAGGTTGTAGTGAGGAAGTTGTCAGTCTCTTCTCCCAAGTAGCAAGCGACAGGACAAGAGGGAACGGCCTCAAGTTGTGTCAGGGGAGGTTTAGGTTGGATGTTAGGAAAAACTTCTTCATGAAAATAATAGTGAGATGTTGGAACGAATTGCCCAGAGAGGTGGTTGAATCATCGTCCCTGGAGACATTCAAAAAACGCATAGACATGGCACTCCAGGACATGGTCTAGTAGGCATGGTGGTGTTAGGTTGACAGTTGGACTTGGTGATCTCAGAGGTCCTTTCCAACCTTAGTGATTCTATTAGATATTCAGGTACGTGAAACAGTAATGTTATCTAAAGGAATGCTTAACAGTCAGATTCCCTTACTCCATTCTCATTCACTTGAAAAAGCTCTTATTCACATTGGAGGAAATCAATGTTTGGGCCTTCGAAAGGCCTTATCAAAAATCTTAGAGGAAACTGAAACAATTTAGAGAAACAAGGAGCAACAGGCAGTTAAAAACAGAGGTCATGAGCACAATAAAGATTACCTTTAGCATCGACACAAGCAGTGTTTCACAGGAAATGTAGTATGATCACCTCTGTTAAAAAGAAGAAACAGCTGTAAAGGAAGGTCTCTCTGTAGCAGAGGAAACGTAGCCTCTCGCCCTTTTTTTACTAATTTAGCGAAACAGGAGGACAGATGCAAAAAGGAATAGTTTTTAAAACTTTCTAACTGTGGCAGAAGAAATGACATCCTATTGAGTGACCCGAGGAATGGGTGCCCACCTGGCTGGTGCTGAAAGAGCTGAAGAGTGGTCTGCTGAGGAACCTTCTTCCTTCCTGGTGCAAAATCACTCCACAGGAGGTCTATTTGTCTCTGTTTTGGATTTTATTTCTCTATCTTTTCCTGCTGCCACCCCTCCACCCCCTCAGCCTTCCTGAAGCACAGTAAACTCTTTCCTTGTCCCATAAATTTCATTACTTGTTTTCATCACTCTGTGTGGCAGTGCCTTCATATCAGAGAACATCTGAGATTGCCTTGCCGTTTATCTGAGACTGTCTCCAAGTCTCTCCACTGACTTTTATCCCCTCTTCCTTTCTCCCATCCCTGTCTGACTTCAGGCTGTTCTTTCACCCAGGAAAGAGAAGTCAGACACTCTTGAAGACCCAAAGTCTGGGATGTCTCTGACTTGTCTGTCATGCCTGTTAGTCAAACTTCAATCATTTCTTTGTTAGAGCATCTTTTGACAGAGGATTTTTACTTAGCAGAATCGTGAAAACAGCAGTTATGCCAAATTATCACTGCATTATGCTTATGCGGCTCTATCTCCTCCCAGCGATGCAGTCTAGACTATTCTTTAATTTTATGTTCTTCAAAGAAAAGAGAAAAAAAATAAAATTAAAAGGTGCTGCAGAACCCAGAGGCCAGGTGAAATTTTCCATTTTTCAGGCAGTGTTGGCTGTGTTTCTGTCTTTCAAGCCTGCACAAGTTCTGCTGACAGTGTAGTGATTGAGTGGGGTGCAAAGAAGACGAAGAATCCCAAGGTGTAAAAAAATAGTAATAATAGTTTAAATCATGCCTGACCAAAAAGAAGTCAAAGAACAAGAAAGAAAAATAATTTTTTAAAAGAGCTTTTTTTCCAGCAAGTAAGTTAACTTTTCTGGCTCTCACTCATTCACCAAGCATATCATGCCTTTCCATGTAAATCACTTTGGAAAGTGAATGAACTCATCCGGATTCAGCAGTTTCAGTGGCTCCATCATACTTATATCAGTGACATCAGCTAATATCAGCTGTGTTCATGTTGCATGGCATTTAGCAAGAAGCTGTGTCTGACTGAGTATATATGGACATTTTCACGCAGTCTGGATTCCCTAACTAAAAAAAAGCTCTAGACACTCTCAAAGTCTGAAGAAGCAGAGCTTCTTCAAAAGAATACAAATAGCATCCTAAATTTCCAATAACCTCCTGAAGAAAGAAGCATGTTCCTATTGTAAATGCTAAGTAACTGATGATATCTTGCTGAACAGGTTTTCAATACAAGACCATTAGAAGAAATAAACCCAAACAACTAGAAAGATCAGTTGCAAATTTATTCAGCTGCTTTTATTTCCAAGCAGATTATTATTCTGATATTTCAAAGTTGCTGAGAAAGAGTGGAGACAAACTCAAGCTGGAAATCACAGCCTGTGAAATGACAAGTGGTATTTCTCAGGCTTCTGGGAGATGGCATGCACTACTGCAGGTGAAACAACAGATTCAGTCACACTGAATCTGTTTAACAGTCTGGTTAAAAGCAGAGCCAAACAGTGAAAATCTTGAGTGTGTTACAAAATCACTGAATCAGTTGAAGAATTACTCAAATGATAAGTTGTACATTGAGATCCAAAGTACACATGCTAGACTATCATTCCCCCAAGCCACCAGAATGTTATCACTGTGAGCCTAAAATTCTGAAGCTGATATTTTTCCAGCTGCTGTTCAGTTCCATTGGCAAATAGCACTCCTCTTATCCCGCAATTCAAGGATGGGCATTCTGCAAATGCTGTGAGTTTTTTTGGCTTGCTGGCTCAGTCACTCAACAACAACAACAACAAAAAGGCAGGCAGAACCCCAGTGAGAAGTTCACGTGGGTGTATACAAAGCTTGGACTGAATGTTTACAACAGAAAGGAATCTATGATGGGCCTGTCTTTTTCATGCTTCTCCTTATTTAAGCTTCTGTAATTTGCACACAGACATTTGTAGTTTCTCTCAACTGTATGTAAATGTCATCTTATTGTCTTTATTAAGAAGACACATATTGGGACTGTTGCTTTCCCATCAGTCTTTTCCATACATTGGCCTGTTGCCTACTTTATTACACCATGTTGTATGGTATTTCATAACAAAATGATCCTATGTTAGTTAAAATATTTTAAAGACATTGCTGTGAAACCCCATTATTATTAATTGTCTCCGTTTCCATCCAAAAACAACAAAAGACAAGTGGTGGTTAAGAATGTGTACATGTAATCAGGTAGGGTCTGCATTTGACCTGAATCAAAATAATAAAAATTTATGTTGCACTGTAATGAGTCTAAGGTCTTCGGGCAATTATCTGTGATTAACGCTGTGTGTCGATTTTCCTTTTATTCCTCTTCCTTTTGTCTGTTTGGCTCACTTTCTACATTTGTAAAATACGATGTATACTACCATGCTCAATGCATTTTTACACAGATGAATGAGAAGTCCAGTGCAAATTTTCTTTTTCTTTTGCTAGCTTTTGAATAGAGAATATGGAGTCTTTTCTGAGTTTCTCAAGAGAGACTTTAGTACTGGGAGAAACTTTCTCAGAAAGACCTTCCTCACCTACCACCAGGAGAAGAAGTTGCTGTCTTTCCCTTTCTTCTTTTCTCTTTTCTTTCTGGCAAACAAAGCCTCCATGGACACCTAGAGTGCAACCAGCAGATACTGCTGGGGCAAACCTAGGAAAATCTTTCCTTTGGCCACTTGTTGGCAGATACTGCATGGCACCAGAGGAGTATTCTTTATGCTTCATTGCTGCAGTGATCTGACCTAACAAAATGCAGAGAAGGCTTGCAGGGCTGGAGCTGGAAAAGACTTGAGAAATTGTGCGGCTATACAGGGAGTTTTGCACTCCTGAGCCGCAGCCAGTGAGCAGGGGACCTTTGTGCTTAGCAGCAGAGATATTCAAGGAAGGAATCACAGAATCATAAAATTATTTAGGTCTTTAAGGTCATTGAGTCCAACTTTTAACCTAACACTACCAAGTCCACCACTAAACTATGTCTCTAAGTGCCATGTTTGCATTCTTTTAAATACTCCCAGGGATGGTGACTCAATCGCTTCCCTGGGCAGCCTGTTCCAGTGCTTGACAACCCTTTCGGTGAAGATTTTCCCTAATATTCAATCCAAACCTCCCCTGGCACAACTTGAGGCCATTTCCTCTCAACCTGTCACTTGTTACTTGGGAGAAGACACCCACACCCACCTGGCTAAAACTTCCTTTTGGGTGATTGCAAAGAGCGGTAAGGTCCCTCTGAGTCTCCTTTTCTCCAGACTAAAGAACTCCGGTTCCCTCAGCTGCTCCTCACAGAACTTGTTCTCAAGACCCTTCATCAGCTTCATTGCTCATCTTTGGACATGCTCCAGCATATCAAACCTGAACAAAACTGAATGCATCATTCGAGGTGCAAATACTGGAGCAGGAAGAGCTGCACCGAGGCTGCAGGCAACCCTGGCATGTGCCACTGAGGTTCATGGTATGCTTTTTATAAAGACATACTATGTCCTTCTGGAACCTTGCAATTAATTTCCTTTTAATGGTATGATATTTAAATTTCACATATGAACCTTAAACACTTCATCTGGAGTTACTCATGTGACAAGTTCATTTGATAACTTAAAAGTTTTAGTGTCTGTTTTTAAATTACTCTAATTTTTGTCTGTTTAATAACAAAGGGACATGATTTTTGTACCTGTATCAAGAGGTACATAAATGTTAGGAGAAAAAACGTGATGCACTGGATCTGACAGTCTGAGAGAGGTGAGGCTGCAGCAGCTCCATGCCCCAGGTCCAACCATTAATGAAGTGGAAGACGCACACCTAATAGGCACATGCACACAGAGCACATACGATATAATCCCTGATATACACATGAATATAGATGGCTGGCCACACTGATCACAGACAGACACACAGAACACTCACATGAGCACAGACAGCACCAACGGCCTCATCCTGCCCCCCTCTCTGGCTGAGCAGGATGGAGATGCACTAGTAGGAATATCATACGCTTGCACAATGTAGATCCCTCCAGCAGTGAGGCTCAGACACTCAGTCTGCCCAGTTGTTGGATCCTGGCTGTCCCTATGAGTCCCCAAGGCTACAGCCACGCTCCAGTTGGTAGTACAGACTCTTACGAGCACACAGAGATGTTCCTTTGACAGCTAGTTGGTTTCCACTGTCCAACACACCCCTGATCGTGCTCTAATTTCCTGGCAATTTGCTCACTGGCTAGTTGGGCTTGATTCTCACTATCCATCACATGCTTTGTCACACACCCACACTTGCTCCAGTTGCTAAGCTCAGGCCCCGTACAGGACACAGCCAGACAAGGGTCCCAACCAGCCAAGTACTTACAGATGATCAGCCTCTTTTATCTCTTACCCTTCTATTTTTAAACACCTGTTCCTCCCCAAATTGCCTAAATCCATCAAATCCTGCACTTTCGGCTTCTTCCCTAAACATCCCATAATAAGTCTTGTGCAATCCCAAAATACTCTTCCCCTGCATCCCATTATGTGTCCTACACCCCTAGAGAGCAGCCTCCTTCAGTCCAAAAGGTCCGTTGAGTTGACTTCTCTTGAAGGTTTTCACACCTGGGCTATGGGGCTGAGGGTCTCCTGGGTCAACCCTGAGAAGAGTCTGGACAGAATGTCCCTTCCTCTGAGTCCTTAATTTGTGTTTCCACCTGACTTTGTTCCACTGTGCTCTTCTGGGCTTGTGAAGATGGGTATTGATGGGCTGATAGTTCCTGTGATGGGCCTGGGAGCAGCTGGAGCAGGGTGTTATGTGGACTTCCCCACTGTGCTCCTTTGTGGGGAAAGTACACACAAGCTTTTATCACATAATGTAACAATAAATATATTCCTACTACTTCACCAGCTTTAACTTTATAGCTCTTCATCCTCTGTGAATCTGACTACTTGAAAATGTAAACTTTCTCTTCAGGCAATGCTGTGAGCCAAAATTTACAACAGACTATCTAAATAGTTTAAAGGTAAACCTTCTAAAAGTCAGCATTACAATAATGAAGTTTAATCAGTGTTTTCTGGTTCACGATTTAGTTTCAATATAACAGGAGAAATATTCTTCCTGCAGTTTTCCACAGACTTGGGCTGACAGTCCAAATTTGATTCTGGAAATGACCTACAGGGCTGAAGGTTTCTGGCGGAACAGGACCCTATCAACTTCAGTAGGGTCTGTGCAGACCTAAAAAATTCCCTAGAAATTCAGAGGTCATCTGCACAAAGCAAAAGGTCCTCCACGTGAAACTATTCTTGTCCTGGTAAACAAAATGCTCATGACATTTGGTCTTTGTCTCAAAGCCCCAGAATCTTGGTTCTCATTTCTTAATTTTCGTCACTGCAGAGAGAATCTTGAAGATGTCCAACCTAGAAATGTGGCAACTTGAATAAAAGGAACAAAAATGCAGATTATTTTTAAAAAAATATTGGTATTTTCACACTCAACTTTCCTTTGTTTTCCTGTGGTATAATACATGAAGTCTGGATCACCGCAAGAGTGTTGTAGAGAGGCAATATAACAAGTTTTTTATGTGAATTATTATTAAAAAATTGCAGCAGACTCCAAGGACAAGCAATTCGAAAGTTATGAAAACAACCTCACAATGAGATGCAAAAATAACACTTTATTTCGGCTGGAAATAAAGAGTGCTGAGGAAGGAAAAAAAAGTAGCAGTTTTCGTAATTCATTTAAGAACATGTAAGTCTAAGCCCCAAATCCTCTAGCACTTCTAGTCTGGCATTCTGTAGTTATGGTCCTCAGTGGAACTATATAATCAGTATTTACACCTAAACAGAAATAACATTTCAAGGCAGAACATGGAGTAGTAGTAAAATCAGAACATTCTCAAAGCTCAGTAAATACTAACCAGTTCTTTACATTCAAGCTGTTGTTCGTGTTTCTACAAACCCTTAGGAACATCTTTTTGTGGCAAATGGTGCCTAATGATGGCTTGACTTGGGGCATAGCATATAATTTAGATGTTGTTTGCTAATACCCTTCTTTTTAGCAAATCTGTGTTTTATTGCAAATGCTTGTGACAAAAGCTGTCTCTCTGTTTTATTTGGAAAATGAATAACTTACTAAGAATAAAATCGAACACCACATGGGTCTGTAAGCACCACACCAGGAAAAACTACCATTCTATTAAGCTTCTTGTTTCCTTAAATTTTTGTCCACAATCTGGAAGCGTGGAAACTCTTGGTGTCGTTTAGCATTTTTAGTGTGCTATATGTCTATAAGTAATAGATATTAATTTTTGCAAACCAAATCACTAAGGAGTGAGCAACTTAATGCTCCATCAGAGAGGTTTAATACCATATGGTACATCCGTATCTTCTTTTTAGAAGCACATTTCCCCCCTCTCCCTTAATGATCTGGGAAGATTGGATGCACGAAGCTACCACAATAAATTTGCTAGATGGAAGAAATCAACCACTTAACAATTAAGATATCTACTGAAATGCCAATATAACAACAAAGGTGACATTTTCCAACTCAATTCGTCATTTGAAAGGTGGATCTTACTGTGGTGTTTCTTATTAAAAAGTACCAACAAACAGAAGGTGAAACAGCAGCTGACAATTTTGTCACGCCTCTAACAAGAGCAGCAGTAGATCTTTTGACTTTTCTGATGTTTGATCTCAGCTTCAGTCTTTCAGTGTATAAGGATTTCATGATGTACTGTGTATAAAAATACAAATCTAACTTTTACATTTGATCTCTGAAAAGTGGTGATGCTCTTACTACTTGAAGTATAGTTTCCTCACATTGCTATTTTTCTTTGGGGACAATAAAAGGAGTTCAAAAGGCTTCTAGGTGCATTTTGTTTTGTTGTAGATTTGAAGAGGAAACAGGAGCTTTTTGCTGGTATCATTGTGTGTCTTCAGAAAATATCATTTACTTCAGTTCTCAGAAATTGCATCACCCTGAAAACAACAAAGTCTGAAATTGTTTCTATGACATGCATTATATATCGAAGAAAAAGAAATGAATATCTAGACCAAATTTTTAAACTCTGAAAATAAGACAGTGTGTTGGTAGTTCTCTAAATTTCCCCAGACTGGTGCCAGAAAAGGAAAATGTGCAGTGAAGGTGATCTGATTTGGAAGTGACATCCCAGAGATCAGAGGCACTGAATTGCTTTCATCTCTGCCTACAATCCACTTCCTTTGAGAAACCACATATGTTCAAATAAAAACATAGGCCAAATTAGTTTTGTGACAGCCGGTCCCCTGCAAATGTACATCATCTTCAAATAGGCATTGGAGAAGAGAGTTTAAATTTGTGTTTGTGTCCTAATCCTCTCAGGATAACATCAGAATTACCCAAACACTGTCACTGCCTCTAGGTTAAGTAACAGCTTCCAAACCTGAATACATCTGTCAGTGGCAGATTGCAGCTAACACCACACAACTGGCACTCTGCAGCCGGAGACTGATTAGAAAGAGGCAAGTGATTTTGTTGCTTAGTACTTTCCTTTTGTTGGTTACTTAATTAATGTATATATTAAATTTAATTAAAAAAAAAAACATGGAACTTTCCTGGTGTGGGTTGAAATAATCTGTTGTTAGGCTACATCTCTTTTTGCAGGTTTTTCTGTATGTCTCTGCTGTAATTTCCCAGAAGAGTAGAAAAATGTGATTAGACATAACTTTTACCAATTCTGCAATAGCTCCCTGCAAGATTGCTCTTTAGTTTATAGAAAAAATTTATTACTGGACACATTTTTCAGCCTACTGAATTCCACTGACAGCTAAAAAATGGGATGCCTGCTATTTCACAAGTCTTCTATTTAGCTAAAGTATTTGGACAGTTATCTACTCTCCTCCTACTTCGAGGCTTCCCTATGTCTAAATAAAGGTTTTTCCTACACTTAAATCTGCCCATCAATGAGCAATTGCTATTTGGTAGACAACTAACATCAGGGTGAAAAAATGCATAGCAGATGGGTATGTATGTTTCAGCTGATAAAAGGAGCCTTTACAAACAGCGGCAATAAAGATATCTGATTTTCTCCATTGCCAGTAAAAATGAGGACATTTGCGCAAAGTTAATGTATGCTACACAATAAATTAAATCTGTGATTTTTGTTAACTGGGAAGCTGCAGGCACCATCCCCACTTATGGAGGAACAAAGAGGAAAACCAGAAAAGTAGTTCAATTTTGCCACTTTAGTGCTCTCCTCCTTCATTCCTTTGCCTGCAAAAGAAGGCAGCAAACGGGAAGTGTTTTAAAGGGAGTTTGTCTCCTATTTCAGCGTGAGACGCGTGCGAGAGGCTGCATGCAGAACAGATTGCTTTTAAAAAAATAGTTCTACTGCTGTGCACATGTACGTCTCCAAAAGTGAGAATAGAATCCAGTGTCAGCTGGATATGCCTGTACCTGACAAGGCTCAGAGGTGCACCCTGCAGGGGTGACAGCACCGTGACGGGCAGTGGTGACAGAAGGGACAGCGCGGGATGGGCGGAGGGAGCTGTCCTCAGCTGAAGTGGTTGGCAGCCCATCCATAACTGCTGCTGTACGTTTGTGCAGGAAAAAGGAAGCAGAGACTCTCTTTCAATCTAGGCTCAAATTAAGGGTTTTGCAGTTATTTAAAAAGAAGAAGTGCAGAAGATGATAAACTGGGTTTGTAAGAGCATGAAGGTGTTTGGCTTGCCCTTGGCGGCAGCTGTGGGAACTTGAGAGAGAAAATGACACTCTGCAAAGCTGAAATGTGGTTTGAAACAGAAAAGGGCATTGAAACTTGCCACCAAATGGGATATCTGAATCTCTTCTGTTGTCTGTAAGCAATAGACCTGAGCTGCAGACGTCACGAGCAGTGCTGTGCTTAGACATGGGGGTGAGGGGCTGGACGAGGGCTCAGAAGAGCGGTACTTGCTGATGGACACAGGGCTGTCACTGAGCTGCTTGATCAGTGGGAATACTGGGAAGGAGACTGGTGCCACCCAGGCAGCACATCAGCAGTGCCTTTCCAAGCCATCTAGTTGTGTTTTCCAGAACTTTCAGGGCTGACATTGGTCTGAGGGGCATTTGCGGAGCAAACACTGCAATCACTCACACCATCCACCCTCAACCCATGTGACCTCTCAGGACACCCTGTCTTGCATGCCCAGCTCTTGTAATGTGCAGAGGTGTTACAGGGAGCTGCACCCTAACCCAGGCCCCACGTCTACCAGCATTTCCTGCTGCTTGTAAAATCATATGCGTCCCTCCCAGTGAGGCAGGCACTGACTCCCCACTTTCTTGGACTTCCTTGAGTCCTATGAGGAGCAGCCAGCTCCTGATCCAGCCGTGCCTGAAGGTCTCGAAAATGCACTGAGTTTTGGCAGGTACGGAAGCATTCACCCTGTGCACAAGGGGTCCCGCCATTCCTCCTAGGGGCACTGGGGAGCTGTCGCCTCTTCCTGCCCTGTGCCCAAACATGCATCTTACCTGTCCTCACCACTGTGACTGTTCCCTCCAGAGTAAGGATGTGCTATTTCATAGGTAAGATGCAGAGGCTACATTTGCGCTGGATGTACAACAAATGAATAGACCAAAGCAGATATTTGCAAAGACTTGAGAGATGCCTTTCAGGGGAATTTATTTTGGACTAGGTCTTGCTTGCTCTGGTGAACTGCATTCCTCTGCTGGACAGCTTTAGGTGTGCTCCTGGCACGCATCTTCTAGTTTAATTCAAGAGTAATCTAGTTTGTGCACTCTGGTGACACTTCAGCAATGTTAACCAAAACACAACAGGGAAATCTGCTTCAAAAGTGTGCTTCTGGTGAAACACCAGTATAGAATCATGTAGATAAACCTGGAAGACCTTAGACTGGAAAGTCTATACCTGTGACCTGGGTGTTAAATGCCCTTGAACATCCATTCTCTAGCTAGCCCAGGACCTCTATTTAGTTATTTGAAAGATGAATGCAGACTACGCTAATCCCATTGAATATAGAAAGGTATTTCCTCAGGGTGACATCTTCCATTGGCAGTGGGTAGTAAGACTAGCTGTGCCAAAAAAATCATAATCAAAAAGTCTCATTCAGGAAAGGACATAGAAAAGAACAGAAGGATTTGTAGACTTTTCTTTTGCTACAGAATACTAAAACCAGAATAAATATTTAAATACAGAAAATTTATTTTCCCTCCTAATACACCCCTCATAATGTTATGGGGATGCTAAGTGCAATTTCTCACAGAAGAGCTCCACACTGATATTTTGCATATATTATGGCCTGGACTTTTCCATAATCAGCATTGCTACCGCCTTTTCCTTAGCAGACCACAATAAAGCTGATAGAACAATAACATCTGAGATGTACAACTGTTTTAATTTCTGATTTGGCCACTAAAATGAAGAATTGCAAACATTTATAAACTATTATGGGATAAGGCTCTTCACTTATAGCTGTTACACTTCACATTGCTAAATATTCTTTAGGCTAGAGAGAGGAAGAAAATCTCAGAGGTAATTTAATTGAGGACTTTCCTGCAAAATGTAGGGTTGAATTCCTGTTTGCATCAATATTCATTTTACATAAAGTATAACAGGAAATACTCTGCACTTACATGACAGTTTAGGCATTTTTGCTGAAGGTTGCAATTCCTGCTCCGAATCAGGCAGAATGGGGGTTTCTCAATCTCTCATGTCTCTGACCAGTGCCTTGACTCACCAAGCTGAATTCAGGGGCTCTCAGGGAGAGAGAAAAGACAATGACACCTCATTTCCCTTATTTTTCTGCATGGCATTGAAGTCCTGGTCCTTAAAAGCAAAACATTGAGGATGGGATGCAGATGTGTAAACATAAGTGTCTAATGCCATTTGATCTGTCTTAGGACAGCTGAACTATTTACAAAGAGCTTAGAGACAGGTCCCAGGCTGCTCTACAGTGGGACCAAGCAGGGTATTCAGGTGGTATTCAGATAACTCTAGGCACCTACACTAAGGCAACAGAACCTTAGTCTTAGTTTCAGAAACGCATGAACAAGATACTGATTTTTTTTCTTTCTTATTTGACCAAAGGTGAATGTTTATCAAACAAACTCCATTCCCCAGCAATCTCCTGTTTCATACAACAACAGGTACATATGAAAATGGAGAATAAATTAGCACAATCACTCCTATGTCGAAGGAGAGGTAAAGAGCAAAAGAGGTGTTTTAGTCCACTGTTTCACTCACAAATACCTCCCTAGGAAACAAACATGAGCAGAAATTATTCAAATGCAACAGGTGTGCTGATCTTATGAAGTTCTATAAGTGTCTAAAGAAAATGAGGTGGTAAGCACTGGGCAGCAAATTCCTCATATAAGTGAGAATTCCTCATATAAGTGAAAATTCCTCATATAAGTGTTAGCAAACATGCCAACAAAAAAAGCCATCTTTGTGGCAACAAAAGTGGTCCAGTACCAGCAAAGGTTTTGCAATGTGTACTGCACTGGGCTTTCCTAAACAGGCACTTAATGTTGGCACAAAATCACATCTGAGAAGGTAGCTCAATTTTCCCTGTCAGCATGGATCATGTACCATATGGGCTTCACATAACGATTCCTCAGTCTTTTTCAGCTTAGCCATTTGCTGTAATGCATACGGCAGCTCAGACACTGCCACAGCCGCCCTGCAAATGTTGGCTGAGGTACTTTCAACTTTAGTTAAAACTACTTTTTAGTTCAACTACTTTCATCTGTAGGTACATGAAAAAATGGGAAACAGTCTGTAGTTTTAATGCTTAAAAATTCAGTTAATTAATGAAATTACCCTTGAATAAGGAACATTTACCCTTAAATAAGGAGCATCTGGTTTCCACACAACAGGCAGGTTGTTCACAGGTCTTTTTTGCAGGACCCTGTACAGGCCCCACCGGTGAAGTGCCCACTGGCTGCATGCTCAGACGCTGCACGCCCAGGAGCACTGCTGCTGTCTTTACATGGGCTGCCTGAGCAGGAACTCCCATGCATGCTGCTTTTAATATCTCCCCAAATAGGAGAATGAGCTTAGCAATGGTATACGCCCAGGGCAGACGTTACAGACGGTAGGTAAGCGGGTCACTGAACGCAAAGCTTGGCTGATCATTAGTGGGAGCCAAGACCCATGTGAACATTATTCAGTTATATTTTAAGAGAACAATCACATGTTTTATACATGAGTGAAGAAATCTGATGTGTTGAAAAGGTTGATACTGTTTTCCATAGTCAAGGAAGCCACAGGTAGACCTGTCAACTGCTCTTTGTAAACTACAGATGCTATGAACACCTAAAGAATTCTCCACATTACTGAAGTCCTTGGCCTAGGAGATATCTTGGATTATGCCTATCTTTTGGATTGTTTTTCTTCTTCCATACTAGGGAGAACTGATGTATCAGTTTATGATGAGATCATATTACAATCTAAACTGAAAAATGGTTTAAGTGGCCCCTCCTTACCTGCTTTAAACTCACCCCAAGGTTTCCAGTCAGTAGTTATTGCTATTATTTGGATGTCAACAAATAAAACCAAAGTATCCTTCTGTTCAGTGACACTCACAGTTGGGATGCTCTTTGTTTCCGAAAATGGAACAATGCATGCTCACAGGATGTGGAAAACAAAGGATTACACTTCATGTGTTACAGGTAAAAGAACTGGCAAACAGGTAGACTGTGACTTGTTGGGGGTTTGTGTGAAATTAAATCTGAAGGACAGGCTGTTTTTTAGGAGCCTGGGAATCACCCCCAAAGTTTAGTGGAAAACAACAAGGCCCCAAAGTTATCTAACTAAGAGGAAGCTTTAGTCAAAACAAGGTGCTGCCCCTGCACTGTGGCCAGTCACAGGAGCCCCACGCACAGGCGGTGTTTACCAGCGATGGAACAGCAGAGGTGTGGGGACAGAATGCCTGAGCCAGTGATTGCTGGGCAAGTACTTGTGTTGTGCCGCGTGTAGCCACCTTTAACAATATATAAACTTGGAACAAAGAGCAATAAATGTCTGCTTCAGCTAACTCATATTGAGTCGTCTGATGCTTTCCGAAGGCCCACCTCCCTGCAGTGACTTGCTTGAGCTCACAAGGGAGCTCACACAGGGAGAGCTGGACTCTTCCAACACTGTTTTGGACTCCTACCAATCTCCAAAGAGAAAATTCAGAGTAACTTGCAACTCAGGAATCCAGTTTCCATATCTGACTTGTTCACTTCTCTGCTAATGATCCTCTGCTCTCCAACAGCACACTGTCTGCATTTTGGGCTGTGTGATAAGCCCAGCCCAGCCCCATGGACAGGGAGCAGGATTCCAGGCAGTGACAAACCAGCCTGGGCTGGTCCCTCTCTCTTTCCTTGCTTGGCTGTCTTGCACACTAGGTATGAGAACACTGTCTTGGGTTTGGGGGTTTTATCCCATCATTTTTTTTTTTCCTCCTTAGTTCAATGTATTGTACCTAATAATTTTTGTCTGTCATTTCTCGATCTCTGTCATGGTGTCCTGACCATGTGCTGGCAATATCTTTTACAGATTGTTGAATAGACAGCCTTTTTGATCAATCTCCATTTCTTTTATCTCTGAGCATCCCATGATACATACTTATTGCTTACAGTTTACAAATACTGAAGAAGTTCAGAGCATCTGAAATCTGAAGTCCTTTCTGTATACTGCATTTTTAGTGTATTTAGGTATTACCACACTGCTACTTTGCAGACTGGCTGTGAGGACTCAGGCAAGACTTAGAATTAGGTTAAACATCATACCCCTGGACAGGGAAAATAATTAGTCAGTTGCAAAGGCTTATGCTATCTAGCTCAGTGCTGTTCATCTCCTTGCACACACATTGCTAAAGTTGGGGGAATTCCTTCTGTCAATCCTATTACAGGCAGGCTACAAGCCGTCATAAGGGTTTGCCTGGTGTGATGCAGTAAGGCGCTAATTAATTTCTCTTGTCGTTTAGCAGCAACCCTCTTTCCTTTCAATACTTATGGCAAAAGAAGTCATCCCAGGAGAACTCTAAGACTTGGTGCGTGTTCAAAAGGATTATCTTTGCAATGGGATAATCCTCACCATGTCAGCTAACAAGGCTTTAGGTCTGGATTATGTTTGCAATGTAGTGCAAAGCTATGATACCAGATCAGAAAATCTGGTCCATTTTGTGCGGTGAGTGATAATTCTGCATGTTGCAACAGGGCAACTGTCATTTAATGTATGTGTGCATACAGAGAGAAAGAAGGGGTTTTGGTTTTATTCTGCCTTGTTATGTACAACTGCAAAAACGCTTGGCTGTGGTCGTGTAGCTGTCTTGATCCAGGGATGACTGTAAGAAAAAATAAGCCTTCGATTTATGAAAAAATTCAGGAAAGGAAAGAAGATTCCTGGTACAAACTCTCTTCATCATAAATATAATTTTAGAGGAAGAGTTGACTGCTCTGGGCTAGATTTTCTTTCCTAGAATATAAGTTTTGTACTCAGAAATTTAACTGAACAAGTAATAGACATTTCATTCTGGTGACTGAGTAACAAATTATGAAGAATTTGAGACTCAAGATAAACATTTGTTTATTTATTTAGTCTTTTAAATTGTGTTTACACATATGCCCCCCTCCCCTGTGATTACACAGAAAAATATTTGCAAATCAATGAGAATTCTTTACTTTTACTTCAACATAAATCAAAGTTTTGGTATTGTTGAGTTTTTAAAAAAAAAAATTATTATTTACATGGGGAGAAATACTTACTGCCTTTATATTTAGATTTAAATCATTCAGTAATTAGTTATTTAAACCTCCTCCTGTCTGGCATCAGGCCATGGCTTGAGGTCATCTAAAATGCTGCCACAGTGAGGCATATTTAACCTATTTATGAGACCTCGCTTTACAAATGCAAAACTATATAATCTACAAATACTCAGATTTTCCTCTCTCCTTGTTCCTTAGGATCTTCTGAGGTGGAATTAAGGAATTCATTTCCAAATTATAAGAAAGTTGTAAAAAGTTTAGTAAAAGCTAATGTATCAAAGCTTGATCTATGGTGTTAGATACATATTTATCAGGAATGACACCATCCCAGCTGATCTGACCTAGGGAAAGGCTACATGGGCTTCCTGACCTCCCTTCCTCTGTGACACTCTGATTCCCAGTGAGACTCGTTCGTGCTTGTGTCAGGCTTTTCTCTACAACTTCAGGTCTCCAAGACACAGTCTTCCTGTAAATGCATTTGGCTCCAGCCCCAGCAGCCCAGAGGCAGGGCTTTATATGCTGCTGTGCTGGTCGCACTGACATTGTTCATGTCAACACCTGGCCTGGAACGTTTCTAAGGACTGTAAGTAACCAGGTTAGCTCTCTCATTCAACCTGATTTTGATTTATCTGCTGTGAAAATAATGCCATTGACAGGGTTCACAAAGTATATAGTAGGAGTAAGTAGCTGTGTGGCTGGCTGAGTTGGTCTGTCCTGGGAGAGCAGAAGTTCATCTGCACAGGGATTTCTCACAGCAGAGGCAGCTGCAGCATCTCAATTACCTGAGTCCTTTCAGACAAACCAAAAGGTAACAGCAAGGTGCTATTTATGCTAAAAATCATGTCTGCAGAAAGGATTTCAGGTTTCAAATGCTCTGAACTTTTTCATTATTTGTAAATCCAAGGATAGAAAAGTAAATTAATACTTCTAACCTAAGATGAATAGATAAATAGATAATAAATGATGCTCAGATCGGTACCCTACCTCAGTGGTGGCAGTTAGAAGATTATGGTCACATTCAGTGCCCGTGGCATTTGGTGCTGAATTATCTCATGGGAAAACACCATACCTATCTCCCGTGCTTCACAATAACCTGTAGTTTCCTTGAAAATTCAAACCAGCAACATGTGTCAAATAAATTTAAAGAAGGTTTTTATTTAGTAGCCTATAATGTGAACACTGACTTCAGGCTTGTTTCTGAGACACCTTCACAGAAGGGAATGTCACTGTCCATATGTATCAGTGGATAATATTTATCAGATATATAACTAAACTAAAATTTAAACAACACGCTATAGGGAAAAGCAGGGAGGAAGGGGCAATTTTCATGCCAAGTTAGTCATCTCCTAGGGAAATCTGATATCTGAGTTTAGAGGTGCAAGGGCATGAGAATAACAGCACAAGGATAACAGCAGAACAACACAGGGGAAATTTCACCACAGCAGTTTAGGTGAAAGATTACACGGTGAAAGACAGAGTACAGAATTGCAAATCTGCGATCTTTAGCATTACAAAGGTTAAGACACAGTTCGACATGGGGAGCTTGAGGAATTTTATGAGACAGTCATTATTCCTCAAAGAAAGAAAAGCAAGATCAATAGGAAAATAAATAGACCACTCTGGAGCTTGGCAGGGTTTTACAAGCTCCTCTAATTGCTCAGTTTCCTCCCTTAGCTTCTTTCAGAACATTAATGATACCTGGCTCTATAAGTCACTGCTAAGAAGCCAGTTTGACAACTTCAACTGAGGAATTTAGATTTCAGCTTAGATTCCCGCCATGGGCAACATACTGCTTCAGGAAGAGATAGAAAGAAAGATAAGAGATATTACCATCCTGGGTCCAACGATGTTCTTTGCTCATAGTTGTGGTCCTCAGGTGGTGGGTGCGTGCTGAAAGCTCGTGTTTTCCCCTTTTTATAACCCAAAGTGCCTGGCCCATAGACGGGGGTTTGTCATCACTGAGTAGTCGCAGTATCAGCTCAGGAATGTTCCAGAAATGAGTCGGTGGGTTATGGGGTTCTCAGGGGGGCTCACTGTCTCCCCCCACTTTGAGGCTGAGTGAGGTATGGCCCCTCACAAGCACGCACGCACAGGAGGCAGATGGGCTTTGTCAGCATGTTTCAGGGAGAGGGGGAGGGGCTCACAAGGTGGTATCCTGCTTTCCCAGGCTCTGTCCTTGGTTGAGACAGATGCTCACCACATTCCCTCGTTATCAGTTTATCCCTGCTTGTGTCAAGACAGATGTTTGGGACTTTCACTTGTTATCAGAGTCTTACACTCACTCCACTAAGTGAAGGTCCCAGCTGCTTGGTCATCCAAGGCTTTAACTGTACCTAATCTCAGGCTAGCTCTTGTGAAGCCTCCATCATTTTGACCATCTGAGGACACACCAAAGAAGGGAAGTATTAGTAGGAGAATTTTTTAACAAGTCAGAGCATCCTTGTTTAACCTGTCCAAGTTTTGTGAAACAAATTTCTCAGGATAACTCCATGTCTAGTTGCTTAACGTCAACAGCTGTAATGGATATTGAAGCCAAAAAATCTGGAAAGTTAAACAAGGTAGAGTAAAAGAGCTGGTAGCTAGGAGTCTGTTTGTAATGCTACTTTCTAGACAAAGAACAAGCACCTGGCAGAGATTTCTAGTGTAAGAGGAACACGGTAGAAGATAGACAGAGCGGTTTCTCTGGATGATGATATGATGCCCTTAGCACAGAATGTGGCAGTCCCTGGTAGTATGGAGTAGATACTGGTGGGTTTTTCAGTCTCTGGTAATTGAAACGATGTTGCTACTACTTTTTCTTGTAATTATTTTCAAATTCTAGGAGTTCCACTGCTATAAACTGAATGCAGGCAATTTTAAGAGTAATAATTTTAAAACAGCAATAAAGTATGCACAAGTTGCCTAAAACCATGCTGCTACTCTTGGTTTCATGAGTCAGTGCTCAAAGTCTGTAAAACGATGAGTGGCTCTGCATGGAAAACCCTTGAGAAATGCTAGTCTTCAATTGCATATTTGGGAATGACATTAATTACAAAATACCCAGGCAGAGTAACCACACAGAAAGCTGTCAGTGACAGCAACATGAATGGTCCTAAGGGCTTTGTCCACACAATCTGCATGCTTTTGCATCAATTCAACTTGGCTAATAAGATGACAGATTAAAAGGTTCTTTTTTCCAACCCGAAAATTCAAACCCAAACGTTGCTGCAAAGCTCAGAATTGTATTCTTTGAGTGATGGTATCTCTTTGTGTCACTTGTTCCAGCATGTTTAGACCTGTGCAGAGACCCTGAAAGCAAAGGATACAGATCTTTAAAGGATAAGACAGTTATGTCTCAGACAACATACACAAAAGGTAGCCTGTACTCAACAAGTCACATGGCTTGTTATGCTCCTCACCCCAATAAGACACTCAAAGAGTGTTTGCAGGTCAGGCAGGCCTTAGTCAGGAAGAGAAGGATTGAACTGCTTTGCTACATGGCATAGATGCTGTTGCTGAGTTGCTTTCATCCAGCATCGCCTTTGTTTTTTATGTTTTAGGATTTTATATCCTTCCATGACAGTGCTTTCCTTCTTGAATCCTTGAGCTACTAATGATCCTGTCTCAGAATTCTTACCTGTCTGAAATGTTGTCTTCCTTATCTCTGCTCTACAGACTTTTTCACAGCTCTTTCTCAAACTGAGCTATTGCCTCAGAAGTCTGAGCCAAGGTTATGTGGTTGGGCCACGTCAGTGTGGGGATTCCCATTCCTGGCATGCCAGGGACAAGTTACAGTGGGGTACAGAGAGAGACCTACATCATCTTGCCTTTCATGTTCCCCACCAGGAAAAGGTAAATGCAACAAGGAATAGAAACTATAGCAAAAACTTTCCTATATGCTGAAATGTCGCTTTAGAAAAGCTTCTAAATATTTGAAAGAGCTACTGAGGTAAATCCTTTGAGTTTTTTTTCTGACCATTTTCCAAATACGATAGTTCAGTTTTACACATATTAATTTGCACTAGTAATGTGATCCTGAAGTACAGGTGTAAAGTGATTAAAAAGTTAAGGAAGGATCTCTGTATGTGAGTTTGAGAGTTGTCCTTGCTGAATATTATCCCTTTGTAAACATAGTGTCCTCTTGTACCCTCCTGCCTTGGGCTAGACCTTTATAAAGACTATAGTAACGTCTCTTCTGCTGCAGAATTGTTTATGGAATATGAATTCTAAACTTCACATAAAATCATAGAGTAATTTAGGTTAGAAAAGAGCCCTGGAGGTCTCCATTCCACACCCTGCTCAAAACAGTGATGACTTCAAAGCTCGATCAGGTCATTCAAAGCCTTCTCCAGGCCAGTTCTGAAAATTTGCAAGGATGTACAAAATCTTTTGGCAGCGTATTCCAGTATTTGACAGTCCTCGTTGTGAACACTGTTGTCCTTGCATTCAGTCAGATTTTTTGTGGCAACTTTTCTATGATTCTACAAAGGCTGAGGGAGTTGGGCTTATTCAGCCTGGAGGAGAGAAGGCTCCAGGGAGACCTTATTGTGGCCTTCCAGTACCTGAAGGGGCCTAAAGGAAAGACGGAGAGGGGCTGTTTATCAGGGATTGTAGTGACAGGACAAGGGGGAATGGGTTTAAACTAAAAGAGGTGGGATTTAGATTGGACATTAGAAAGAAATTCTTTACCATAAGGGTGATAAGGCAGTGGCACAGGTTGCCCAGAGAAGCTGTGGCTGCCCCCTCCCTGGAAGAGTTAAAGGCCAGGTTGGATGGGGCTTTGGGCAATCTGGTCTAGTGCAGGGTGTCCCTGCCCATGTCAGGGGGGTTGGAACTAGATGGTCTTTGAGGTCCCTTCCAACCCAAATCATTCTATGATTGTACGATTCTATAACTTGTGCTGTTGCCTTCTGTTCTTTGCAGTGTACCTGAGAAGAGTCTGTCCTCATCTCTTCTGAAACCCCTTAAATTTTAAACAGTGGAAGATGGTAGTTAAATCCCTGCTTTGTCTTGGTTTTTTTTCAGGTTAAATAAGCCCAGCTCCTTTAACTTCATATTTTATGCCATATGTTCCAGATACTCTCACTTACCCTTCTCCAAACTCTCAAGTTTGTCAACATCTCTCTTGTACTAGACACACTGCTCCAGAAGCAGCCCCACAGATGATCAGCAAGCAGAACAACATCCCTTGACCTGCTGTCATAGTTTAATCCCAGGCAGCAGCTGAGCACCACATGGTGACTCACTCACTCCTCCCCACCCTCCAGTGGAATGGGGAGGAGAATTGAAAGAAAAAGTTAAAATTCATGGGTGTTTTGGGTTTGTGTTGAAA
>VWZZ01001556.1:60543-79419 GCA_013399095.1 Psophia crepitans
GTCCCCTGGTGCTGCTGGGGGGAGCAGGGAGAGATCGGGAGTGAAGTGAAAAAGGTAGGGGTGGGGGAAAGTGTTTTAAGATTTGGTTTTATTTCTCACTGCTCTGGTCTGTGTTCTGCTTGGTAATAAATTAGGTGAATTCCTCTCAAAGTCTGGTCTGTTTTGCCCAGGACAGTAATTAGTGAACAACCTTCCCCTGTCCTTATCTCGACCCATGAGCCATTCGTTACACCTTTTCTCCCCTGTCTAGTTAAGGAGGGGGAGCGATAGAGCGACTTTGGTGGGCACCTGGACTCCAGCCAGGGTCAACCCACCACAGTGGGTTTGAGTAAGGATGGTTTACTAGGGCAGCAAAGGAAGAAGAAAATAACAGCAGTACTTATAAAAGAATATACACAGCAAGTCTCTAACCACTCAGAAGCCCAATTCCCAGCCCACTCCCAAGCAGCAACCCCTCCTCCCCAGCCAGCCCCCTTTTTATACTGAGCATGATGTCATATGGTATTAAATACCCTTTGGCGAGTTTGGGTCACCTGTCTTGGCTGTGTCCCCTCCCAGCTTCTTGTGAAAATTATCTCTATCCCAGCTGAAACCCAGGACAACTGCTGACTGCAGTATTACTAATAGGGCCAAGAATGCCATTTGTCTTCATCTCTGGGCACATTGCTGAAGGAAATACAAACTTATTCTGAAACAGTGAGAAATCCATCCTTTACTTCAGTAAACTCTTCTGTTTTCTAAAAGAGAAACTTTGGCTGGAAAAATGCAGCGAATGAAGAACACCAGAACGTTTTGTAGTTTACATTGCTAAACACAACAAAGCATTAAAAGTTTCAGAAATTATATAAAAAACACAAGACCTTTACAATAGAATAGCTCATTTTGCACTTGATGTTCATTTTTGCTTGCAATTTGCTTAAAAGCCCTGCAGAGAGAAGCATTTATGTTTTGATAAAAACGGTTAGCATATATGTTAGTGCTGTAAGATTGTCTTGTTTGCATGGGCAATGAAGTTTGAGGTTAATCTCATCCAATCTAAATGACGCTCACGTTAGGTTTTGCCAGAGAGCTGCAGAGGAGGGATCCCATGCCTGTGCAGCAAAGCAGGCGCTTACCTCCCAAATTTCTTAAAAGGAGCATTGTTTCCAGATGCCTTAGGCTTATATTGTGTCCTCAGTTCAACTCAAACGTCAGAAAGCAGTTAACCGTTTTCATTCCTGCTTCTGGCTGGATGCACAGGCAGCAGCAAGCTGCCTGGTCTTCAAAATATTTGACATCAAGGGCTAAATTTCCACTACAGATTCATCTTTCTGCCTCCTATTAACATTAATGGGGATCCCTTCACTAAATCCCCTGCAGTACACTGAAAATCTCTTCCTGTTTATAACTCAGGGTCATGTTGTTGTTTTTCCCTGGATTGTGTTCTGAGGGGATTATTTTCATTCTTATGCCCACGCTTTCATATAAAATAGGAAATGATTTTAACTTTTTCATGCAGTAAAATTTGCCTTTCGTGAGTCTCTAGGAGCTTCAAGATGATTAATATATTTTAGTTTTCATTTTCCTCGAAACTTGGTCACACCAAGAAACAGTTCTGGTGGTCCCCAAACACAAACAAAGGAGCAAAGGATATCCTCTTACATCTCTGTAGTTTTATTGTGAATTGTTTCCATGCTTGCTTCTTCAAGACCTGAAATCCCAGTCTGCGGCTCATCTAGACCGACAATTTGCAAGAGTACAACACTGTTGTTCCAGCGTTGGTCATGGGCCTTGTATAATGTACTGCTGGGAACGTCAAGGAATTTTAACCCCTGGAAAGCACTCCTAAATTTCTCAGCTCACAAGCAAGTGCAAGAGCATTGTTCTGTGTATGTATTAAGGTGTTTTAGTGACTTGTCTTTGCAGCTGGAGGTACGTCATGGCAATGAAACAGGAAGTTATTTGGACAGACGTAAGCTGATCACAACTGTCTCTTCAGGGTGGAGAAAAGCTGCAGCAAGAGATGAAGTGAGAAAGCTGTGCAAACATTAAGGAGTACATGCTTTAAGAAATGACTGAAATGTCTAACATGCCTGTAGAGCAAAATGAAAACGTGTTCAAAGGCCATGTTTATAGTGGTGAATAAAATGTGCCTAGGAACAAACCTGGGCATTGATGTCAATTGGTACTGAGTGCATCTCTGCAAAGGCCCTGTCTTACTCTCCCCAAACCCTTCGCCTGCCTGCAAACTCCACGCATCTTGGGGATGGTTCCTGCCATGCACTGACTCCTGAACCATGCCTGGGAATCATTTGTGTCACACTGACTGGTTTGGGTCAGGACAGCCCCAGAGTCCACCTGTTTAGCTATGTAGAGGGTTGCACGGCTTAGTTCACTAGTATAAATGTATCCGCACTGTTTGCACATATATGTTTGCTAGTTTAGATAACTGGCATAAGAAAAATAGTGGAGACAGGTCAGTTCAGGGTTTATCTGAGATAGCTGCCAAGGTGCAAACTTTTGACTCGAGGAGCTGACTCTGTATGTGGCCTTCTAGAAGCAGACATTATTAACATTGAAACTATCCCATCCGTGTTGCTGCCCCTGATATCTAGATTAAATCTGCCGCATTCGTTTTATGGTTTGGACAGACTATATATTCCTTAGAATTCAATTTCCATTTTAAAAATCATTTGGGTGTTCAGCTGCCTTAAACTTCCTGAAAGTCAGCAGAGTTTAATCACAAAACGCTCAGCAAACTCTTCTGCAAATGCTGCTCAGTGCCTTTCACTGGCAGCTAGCAGCCAGGGGAGCAGAGCTGCAGCTCAGCCCCAGAGGACCATGCCTGAACCCATCCTGCTTCAGGGTGGACTCTTGCTGTGTAGACCCCCAGCTTAGCCACACATTTGCAGGGTACATTAAGCAGCTCTCTGTATGAGTCAGGAGCTCACATGCCTCTTGTCAACCTGCCATTGCTCACATATTTCTGATTCTACCCCAGCGATACCTGAAGCAGCTTTAGCTAGCTGCCTCTCACATATGGTGCTTGGGACTGACTATCAATAGGTGAGCTTTGCAGCCTGGGTTAAATTCAGTGTTTCTAATCTGGCATGCAGGCTGTCTAATTGAAGGCTATTGGGGATATGCTTACACTACTCCACAGGCACAGCATGGTGCTCAGCAGAGCCATACATTAAGAGAACAAACAGGCAGGCAAACTACTGCCCTTGTATATTTGGATACTTACAGAAGCACAGCTTATGACTCCTCCACAGTATTCTGGTTTGGATCTGTTAGTCAGAGAAGGTGGCTTGCTCTCTCCTGGCCCAGCCTTCCCACCAAGCACATTTCCCACCTTCTGCACACACGCGGAAGGTCCCAGATGGACTCGGGTCCAAACTTGTGAGATAAGCTGCATGATGCCAATGTATGCGGTAGGCTGCATTTCCCTCAGTTTAACCACAAGCTCAGGGCAGGAGATGAAGAATAGTGCATGCAGTAGAAACTTTACGGACATACACAGGTCATCGGCAGAGTGTTGTGCCGAGGTGAAAACGTGGCTCGCTCCCTACCACTTATGAACACTACCAGGGAAGTCTCTAATAACCACAAATGCCTGGGGCTCAGGATTATGGTTCTCTATGGAAAAAAAGCCAATCCATTAGATTTTAGTTCACTGCTTGATGAAAAGTATTAGAGCTTGAGTCAGAAGGAAGAGTCCTGTCAGCTGAATGATTCACATCATCCAGAGGCATCTTAAATATAAATATCCTGCTACCAGCAGTTCTACTTCTTTAAATAAAGTGATGTAGCCTGTTTCACAGCAAACATACATTTTTGAATAGACACAATTATTTAATAATTGAAAGTTTTGTTGTATTTTTGCATTAAAATCCCCTCGTGTCTTAATTTGAAGATCCACAAAAGACTCTAGCCTTTCTCTTTCTCCCTTACAAATAAACCTTGCATTTTGCAAAAGGTGAAGATCACATACAGGTAAATTTTAAGTCCCACTTTTAAAGGCTAAGAGAGGTGGTAGCAATTATTATATATATATTAATGGCTGCCATATTTCTTTCAGTGAACTTTGAGCCAGATTCATTAGATGTTGGAAAAGACTGATGTACAATACCCTAAAACCCAGGGAAAACTTACACAGACCTTTCCTTTATTTGTAAACCCATAGCATGCCAAGAATCACATTTCTGAGATTCGCTGAGTATGTCCCAGCTGGCTATTAAAAGGCACTAGTAATGCTCCGGTTACATCGTTCATTTATCATTGTCTTACAGTGCTTCAGAGCATAATTGGTTTTTTTGCCACATGTTTCAAAGGATTTGATACCAAGTTTTTAAAAAACTAGGGAAGGGGGCAGGTTTATAACAGACATATCCTGATAATGGAATGAGTCACATCCTCAGGGAGTGCTGGGAGCTCCTTTTAATTATCTGTGCAACCAAGGTCCAACTGACTGCACTTTACTCCCTTCACATTTTTCATTTAGATTGTATTCCTTTGGGGCATACTCATTGCACTCCAATAAATTACATTTGTCAATCTATTGCAAGTGATGTTTTAACTCCTGGGTGTCTGTAACACCTACGGCTGCGTTCAGAGTGCCTGCTGCGGTGCCGAGGATGACACCTGCTAATACCATAGCAGATGATTGAGGTGAGCTTGAATGGACAGACCTTGGCCAGCTCTAGTGTCAACAAGAAAACCTAGAAGTTACATCCAGGCTGTGAGATCTTACGTATGTAACAAGGTCTTTTGCCCCTTGTGCTTCCCGTATTTCTATTTTAACCTTACAAAGAGGTAGTTCAGACACAGGGCCTCTTTTTCTCATGTTTCTTGTGCCGTATTGAAGTAAAGAAAATAGGAGCATAGATACAGAAGAACAGGCAAGTTAGGAAAGCTTTGTATTTTAGCTGTTTGCGTTGTTTTAATACATTATTTATTACTGGGATTTTTAAAACTTTCTTGTGATAAAAACAGAATGTTCATTTTTTCAGGATGTCAGTCTTAGAAGATATCCTTTTCAAGAGACTAAACCAACTGTTAACTACTTTTTGCAGGTAAGCACTGGAGGAGATTGCCTGGAGGGATAATAACATCTCCTTTACTGGAGATCTTTAGGAACCTCTGCTAGGAATGTCATAAGTCTAGTAAGCCCAGCTGCGGGGTGCAACAAACTGAATGGCCTCTTGAGGTCCCTTTTAAGTCTGTCATATATGAGTTTTGTGTGAGTTAAAGCAAAAAGAAAAAAAAAGTCAGTTAAGAAGATCTATGACTAAAACCAGTGTTTTCTCTTGAATTTAAAAGTCTATAGAGTGCAAACCTGGAAAAGGGAATTGGTTATCCTGCAAGTTCTAAGTGAATAAAATAAGCTTTGAGAAAGTTGCCAGAATCAAATTCTGCCCCTGGAAGACTGCACAGATATTAAAAAATATGACATTGTAGATCTGGTTACTTTCTTCCTAATGGCTCTATTTTCAGTGGCTTGAAGACGTTTCAGGACTGTGACAAATTTCTTAGGTTTGTCATCTTCCCAATAGAGAAAAGTTCCTACTTCTTTTTCTTCAAATACTGGAGCTCTGACTTTAAAATGAGATATAAATCACAATATACAAGGCAGATTTTTAAGTCCCTTTCTATCTTGCAGGAGTAATGTAGTTTTCTACAAGACTGGCATTGAAGTACCTGTGTAAGGACAACGGATTTGGTGTCTCACAGAAAGGGGACATTTTCCATTTTTTCAAAGGTGTAGCGCAGGGCTGTCCCCATATTGTCAAAGGCACATCCTTGCATCCCTTATGCTTGCTTCAGTTATTTCCAGAATTACTTACTGATGAAGATATACTTGCTTTACTGCATTAAAATGCTGGAAATCAGGGCAACAAGCTTAGAGAAATGTTGCCAGTGCTCACTGCTTGTGCTTCTGAGCCCTTTCTCTGCACACTTGAGTGAGCTCTGCTTGTTCCCTCTGTTTGTTGTCTTTGTGCTGTGTTTTGCTGGATGTGTGGGCCAGGGAAAAAAAAACAACCAAGGATAGAAGAGAGAGAGGGAAAACAGGTCACAGATGAATAAAGGAGATCTATGAGACAATAGCATATGAAATAACAGTGAATTACATGCTAATTAAATTTCCCTTTATGTTTAGCTTTATAGCATAATATGTATTATAACATCTAGCTAGATATTTTGTCCCCGTCACTATAATAGTGATGACCTTACGAACATTTAAAATAGGAATAACTATGGAAAGTTATTTCTGGCAAAGATGCTCAGTAGCAATTCAGAAAATGGTAAATAATCCAGGTTTTTATGGCCCATCTCTGACAAGGAAAACCTATAGCATGGGCAGTGACATAATGACATTTCCAGAAGGTCAGGTGTTCCCATGGACTGTTTAAATCAGTTCTGCCTCTCAGCTTGGGAAAGAAAGTCTAAGCTTGAAACAGAAGTGTAGTTAACAGTTTTGCCACTTGATTTCTGGCTTGTGACATAAGAGCTCAAAGAACTGAAAACTCTCACTAGATAAATAATATATAGCACTAGATTCCCTGGAGCCTTTCTAAGATGCTCACACCCTTTGAACAAGGAAAAAGTGCTATTACATAAAAATCAGGTTGTTTTTATTTATTTTGCAGTGGAAGATACAAGGCAGTGGAGAACCTGACTCCTGATATTTTCTCTGTTAGAGATAAACAAGTCATTCAATCTTGTTCACAGAAAGAGGAAAGAGGTGAAGTCTCTGAAGAACTCACTGAAGGAATTACAAACTTCCTGTGAACAGAAGTGTGCTGTACCAATAAAACAATGATTTTCTTTCTTTGCTTTTAGGTCATTATGGACAGTTGCATAGAAGACAGAAGACGTCACTGGACTGATGATTTATTTTTTTTCATGTAGTTCTGGAAGGTACTATAAGTCAGGCTGACACCTTCGCTTTGGGTTATTATTGCATTCACAAATTTTGTGATACATCAGGATTTTCAAATGGGTCTGTGGAGACACATGTTAGTTATGGACTCATATTTCAGAAACTGATTCATTAAAGAATAAGAAAAGCCTATTTTCTTAGCATACCTGTTACAGAAACTATTGATAGGTGTGATAAAGGCAAGGAGCTTAAGTCTCAATTTTATCCTGGACATGCTTGCATAGGCTTGAGAAGATGCACAGTACCTGGTGAACGTTGCCATTTTTGTGCATCCTGCTCCATGCTTGGACAACATGTTTGTGTCTGATGTGTAATGGTGGGAGATAGTAACAAAAACTATAAAATTGGTTCTAACATGGATTTGTCGATCAGTTATACTAGGAAGACAGGATTTCCTTCAGAAAAAGCCTTAAAGAGTGGGGACTTTGGTGTGGAGGTTAAATATCTGAGAAGTCCATACTGAACGATTCATTGGTGACTTGTGAAGTGAAACTTGTGAAGTGGAGGTTATAGTGAGGAGGGTGTCGGTCTCTTCTCCCAAGTGGCTAGCGACAGGACGAGAGGGAATGGCCTCAAGTTGCGTCAGGGCAGGTTCAGATTGGATATTAGGAAGAACTTCTTCACGGAAAGAGTGGTGAGGCATTGGAACAGGCTCCCCAGAGAGGTGGTTGAGTCGTCGTCCCTGGAGCTCTTCAAAAAATGCATAGATGTGGCGCTCCAGGACATGGTCTAGTTGGCACGGTGGTATTAGGTTGACGGTTGGACTTGATGATCTCAGACGTCCTTTCCAACCTTAGTGATTCTATGATTCTATGACAATATTAGGATATCAGGGTTAAAGAAAAGCTAAACCAGAACAATAAAGAAAAGAACCAAATCCCATGGTTTTGACCATAAATGAATGCTTAGGCAAAATGTATGCCTCTCAAAATCCTTATAGTGATAGCAAGCTGACTTCGTCTTGATAAATTTTTCTTTATAGAAAAATTCTGACTGATTCTGACAGATCACGTAGTGTATCTGTAAGGCACATGAGGAGGACTCATGCAGAAAAATGATCACATACTTCAGACAACTTCAAGGAGAAGCTCTTAAACGCTCTCAGGCAGTTTTGTGTGAAGGTTAATAATCGTAAAAGGATGTCATGAATTAATTACAAATTTGGAACAGCTACATCCTTTATTTTAGCTTCTCAGGGAGAAGATATGCTCTATTTCTGTGCCACAGCCCCGTAAACAATGACGTGAGACTGAAATGTGAGACTTCTTTGGAGATCTGAACTAATGTGTAAGTCTTGTTCTGGCCTTTGATCACAAAAGTGATGATTTTTGCTGAGAATGGCTATAGTTTGGTTAAAATGTCTGAAAAATAAATTTTGAACAATAAATTTTAGCAACTTCATTTGAAGTTAGACTCCTTTGATTATGAAATGAAATAGATAATTGTATTTTTAGGGGAAGAATAGTATTAGTAGCTAAGACTAAATGCATAATTTATTTACCAAGTAAAACATATATGACACCTTATACAAGGTTTTAATCTTCTTCCCTGTGGGTGTTCTTCTGCAATGGACTCTTACTTCCTCCTAGCACTCCCTCATTAAAAAAAGACCTCCATATTCATAGATGTTCAGCATGACTTTTGACCAAGGAGATTAATCAAGGGGAGACAGGCAAAACCCATCCATCCATATCAGATCTACTACAGTGAACTAAAAATTAACAGCTTATAGTTGTCTGGACTGTACAAATACATTAAGACAATTACTACCCGAGCACTGTACCTAGATGAACACTATACTCCAAGCTGGACTGAGATTCAATATGTAATGTACAGTTTAGAGTGTAGTGCTCACCTGCATTAATGGATTTGAGCACAACCAAGAGTTTGTCACTCACAGAGGGAGTTTTTCTAATGCCATTAGCATTTTGAAAAGGTTTGAATGTGGCCAAGACACTGAAAACAGCTGCTTTGATAACAGTGTGCAACATTACGTCTGGTCCATTTTTTGTATACATCTATTATTTTCCTATTTACAGCTGTATAAAGATTTTCTGTGCTTAAGTAACTTTGATTCTGGATGGCTGAACTTGCTGCTTCAGTGAGGTCAGCTGAAGAGTAGTCTTTTTTCTTTTTAAGGTGAAAATAATATATGCACTGGTTTGTGGAGATTCACTTCACCCATCCCAGTGATGCCAATGAAAATATTGGCTCATCTTTTTTATTTGCAGAAAATTTTGAATTGATATAACACTGAACTGAAAGTCATTTCTATTTTGGCCATGAAAGACTAACCCTCCCAGTTTTCTGCTGCAGTGGGATGCCTCCACCCTGTAAATTCCTCACCTTACTTCACTCCTTCCCATGAACCTTGGAAGTGCCAGCTCATACCACGCTCCCCCTGCAGAGATAGCCTGATGCCCCGGTGCCAGGCATGAGCAGGGCATGGTGAGATGGGGGAGCAGATCCTGAGGTCTCCCTTCCCACTCTTTGCTGTTGCACTGTAGCCCTCTCCTTAGCCAGGGCACTGCACAGCAATGGTGTGACAGCCACGATGGCTGGCCTGTGCCCACAGACCACCTCGAAATGCAGGTAGGAAGTAGAGCTGGCATCTTCTGGCTCTTCTCCCATAAAGAGCCAGGAGAAACAGCCTTGCCATTTTCTCCCATTTATAAGCTTATTCTCCTCAATCTGTAATTTATTCAGGGCCTTTCCCTACTGACAGTTTGCTCCTGAGTACTGCTGTTCCCATAATTAGGATCGTTCTCCAAACTTACAGTCTCACCCTACTCATTGTCAGTTTAAACCCATTTGTTCCTTGTGCCAGTATTGGCCTTCTGCCTTCCTTACATGTCCTTCTGCCTCTCTGGTAAGCCTTCGTCATCACCCTTCCTGGTCTAGACTTCATCAGATCAGAGGAATCAATTATTTTAATCTCCTCTCAGACAATATAATCTTCACTCTCCTACTATCTTAGCATCTTCTTCTGCACCTTTTCCAAATTGAGTTTGTCTTTTGTAATAATAGATGTCAAGAAATGTATGTATTTCATATATTGTATAACCACTGCTGCAATAGCACATATATTTCTCTGTCTCCTCAAACATCTTAAGATGCCATTTTTCTTTATAATATGTAACCTTGCATTGATTGCACATAATGATGGTGTCAGTGACTAGACTTTCCAGAGCTTTGTCCCTGGCTCTTTTCATCTTTTTGTTAGAAATGGAGAGGTGAAACTGTCCTATGTCTTGCAATATTTGTCTTCTCAAATAGAAAGGAATAAGTGATTAATGAGAACTGCAGTTTATAATTTTCCTGGCAAACATGCTTATAAAGTTGTGATGATAAAACTAATAAGAAATATGTTGAAAAAAATTGCATCCTAATAGCTTCCAAAAATCTCACAAACACTTAAAAAACCCAAAACTTGAATAATAATTGCAGGGGAAAATGGAGAAAAGAGGATGTAGTAAAAATGGTATAATGATCACTTGCTAATTTTGGTTACTCATCCCACTGGCTAATTGACCCTGTACATATTACTCTGTGTTAATCACCATGCATTGTATGTCATAATAGCTAAAACACCAGCATTTCCTTATACTGCTATTTTTAGCAGGCTTTACTGGGTAATGTTTGAATTCTTTCATAACCAGTAAAATATCTTTCTGTCAGAGGAGTTTTAAGTATTTTTTTCTTGTCTGGTTAGCTATTAATTGTGTGTAGCACAAGGAAAATAATGCCACCTTAACTAGTTATATTATGACTTATGCTCATAAATAATGTTATTTTTGACTTCCATGTGAAGATTATCTGAGGTTCTGAGTGAAATAAATGGACAGTGACAAAAGCATAGCTGTCTTTCAATGAGATTATTTTGCTTTGATATTCATGTAATTTTATTCAAAACTGCAGAGTAACTGCACACTTTGAGGATGTTTCAACAGACACTGGTGCAACTCTGATATTTAAATTTAATCCTGTCTTTAGAATGGTATTCTTATTTACTCAAAGTCCACAGTTTCCAGCTGTGTCTAGTTTGTAAGCTGGAGAATGCATTACTGTAACTATATTCAGCAAAAGGTATTCCATAATGGACTTTTAAAAAATGACTGTAGTTGGGTAAAAATAATCCCTTTTGAACAGTGAATCAATATGCACATAGAATTTGCACTAGGAATTGATGTTTCTTTTTGTTTCTGTGAATTGAGAAGTCTAGAAAAACTTTAGGGAGAATACAGTGCACACCACTAAGTTTTCCCAGGTCCAGTTTATCTTCTGCAAAAAGGATGGAAGCCTAGACCTGATCCTGTAGTGGAAGTGAACTAAAATATGGAATTAATAAGATGATAAGAAGGAGAAAGAGCTTTCAGACTATAAACCCTATGGTAATGTATCTCCAGTCTTTGGCCAAGTGCTGTGCTCTGGTAACTTCATCACTTAGACAGGACTTGCTGGGAGGGCTTCTCAGTAGCTGAGGAGAGAATCAGTAAGGAAAAGTTTTTACGTGGTTAATGTTGAGAATATACTTCATGAGTTAAGGATTTGGGCTGGAAAGTAACCATTTCTTGAGTACTGTGGTTTACACTGATTGATTGTTATTGTTTGTGAGTTTAGTGATAGTATTTTTTAGACATATCAATCTCCCCCTCTCAAAGTATTTCCTGTAGTGCCTGCAGACCTGCTTGTTTAGTTTAACCTACTCATACATTAATAGGGAGGCTCAAATTCCCAGACCACCTTCTTAGCATATGCACACATACCACATCAGATAGAGAGAAAACCCACTCTCCGAGGACTCACCTTCCCTAAGCGAGGTTAAAATTAAAATGTCTTCGGTATTCATGGAAGAAAGCACCTTCTTGATAACACTTTTCTCAAGAGCTTTTCTCTAGAGCTCTAGACAAGCTACTCTCCATCATCTTTTTCCGCTTAAGCTATTCCATTCATAATTTTAGAAATGATCCCACAACATACCTGTCCAGAATTCACATATACTTGATAGCATTTCATTAAAAACTGAAATAAATGTGCTAACTTTTTCACGGATATCACCTAGGCTACTTTCTTTTTGTAGCAAGTCTTTGAAGAATGGAAGAATGGTCCTGTTATCAGTGGGAACAAAGACACAGTGGGTCATCTGCTTTGTACAGACACTATAGCATTAGTAATTAGTGGTAATGCATGAAAAAATACATTTTGGTTTTAGAATTCAGAGCACATAACAAAGGTACCTAACTGAGGAAGTTTTGTATGCTGCAGCATTTGTGCTAATAACTGTTCATTGGGGAGTTATTACGAATTTTTCCCCTGATCGGTTCTACGTGAAGTACGAACACTTCCTAAAATTAAGCAAAAAGATTTCTCTAATTGTGCTGCTCTTGAAAGAGCACTTATGCAATTAAATGGCCAGGAAGAAAAAAATGTCAGTAACCGTCCTTGGTAATAAAAGGATTTCTCTACACAGAGTGTTTCTGAAGAGGCATGCTCCAGGCCAGACAGGGACCAGCTATTACCCGTGGGGTTGCCAAGCAACACTACCTTGCATTCTTAAAATTAAAATGACTCCTCTTTAATTTTGCAGAGAAATGGGGTTGAAATGGAGTGAACACAGAAGCCTTTTCAGTCAACAAAGGAGCTGGAACTTTGCAGAGTTACTTACTCCCTGTGTGATTAAATAATGTGTGAACATTCCTGTTCTGTAGTGCAAAGATTCATTTACCATGGCCATCACTGTAATGTGTGAGCAGGTGTGTGTATCAGATTTAGCACACCAGTGTTTCTGTTTAGATTTATCAATAAGAAATTGCACATTCTGGGTTGTTTTTTTTTTTATAATCACCAAATTGTTCTGTGCTAGTTCTTTCTATCATGTGTTTCATGCTGGACAGGAATTGAAAGTGGTGATACTGGGTGGCTAACAAAGCAAAGACAAGAACAGCTGATCACTTCTTATCAGCATCATCAGACATCAGCTGCAGTCCAGAGGAACTGTTCCTCTACAGTGTTACCCAAAGAAATCAATTCATGAAATCCCTGGATGAGGGATGTGAATATGCAAGCTAGGGAGAAGTCACCTAGTACCCTAGAAAATAGGTGGGTAAGTAGAATAATTTCCCACAGCTGCTTGAGGAAGGAGAATGTAGAGCTTTGCATGGTGCAAGCTCATACATGGAGCTGAAATGTGCAACAGAAATATCTCTTAGGTGTTCCCAGAAAGGGAGACTACACTATATTCTTTTGCTGCCTTTTCACACTGCCTTTCTGTGGGTGAGATGTATTGGTTTGCAGATTTCCCAGGAAAGGCAACGTGACACATGTACTCCACTAGATCTTGAAAAGAGACCTTTTCTAGGTTTTAGAGAAAAAAGGGTTGTGCAAGAAATTTGGGAGACATTTGGGAGAGCTGACACTAATGATCAGATGTAGAAAGTTGATCTCTTTATCTGTTGATCTCTTATCTGCCCAGCCAGGACAATGCCACTGATGAATTATTCTTTAAGGAACTAAGAGAGGCTCTGGGATGCCAGACGCCCTGAGTTGGAGGACCGTGACTGTGGTAACGATAAACTCCCATCTGACCCTGAACTTGTGCAGGACTTGCTGCTCCACATGGATGCGTAGAAGTACATGGGGCCTGATGGGATTCATCTCAGGGTGCTCAGAGAGCTGTTGATGTCATGGCGAGACGTCTCTCAAATATTTTTCAATGGTCTTGTGAATCCTGGAGAGGTCCCAGTTGACTGGAAGCTGGCAAAAGTTGTTCCAATCTTCAAGAAGGGCAAGAAAGAAGACCTGATAATTACAGGCCTGTCAGTCTCCCTTCACTGCCTGGTAAAATTATGGAGAAAATTATGCTGGGAGTTATCGAAAAACACCTGAAGGACAACGCAGTCATTGGTCACAGCCAGCACAGGTTCATGAAAGGAAGGTCCTGTTTAACAAACTTAATTTCCTTTTATGACAAGGTCACCCATCTAGTTGTCCAAGGGAAGCCAGTTGATGGGGTTTTTTTTTTTAGATTTCAGTAAAGCTTTCAATACTGTCTCTCACAGTATCCTCCTGGACAAAATATCCACCATAGAGTTTGACAAAAAAATGCAATGAGTGAGCAACTGGCTGACGGGTTGGGTAAATGGGGTTACATCAGGCTGGTGGCCAGTGGCTAGTGGCATTCCCTAGGGCTCGAGTTTAGGACCAGTTCTTTTTAATGTTTTCATAAATGACTTGGGTGTAGGGCTAGAAGGTGTTGTGAGCAAGTTTGCAGATGACACCAAATTGGGAGAAGCTGTTGATTCTGTCAAGGGTGGAGAAGCCTGGCAGAAAGATCTGGCCAGATTAGAGAACTGAGCAATCACCAGCCACATGGAGTTCAACAAAAGCAAGTGCTGGATTCTGCATCTGGGAAGGGGCAGCCCTGGCTGTACGTACAGACTGGGGGATGAGATGCTGGAGAGCAGCCGTGCTGAGAGGGACTTGGGGGTCTCGGCTAACAGCAAGTTGAACATGAGTCAACAGTGTGCCCAGGCTTCCAGGAAGGCCAACCGTGTCCTGGGGTGCATCAAGCACGACATTGCCAGCCGCTCTAGGGACGTGACTGTCCCACTCTACAGTGCACTGGTACGGCCTCACCTCGAGTACTCTGTGCAGTTTTGGGTGCCACAGTACAAAAAGGACGTAAAGCTATTGGAGAGTGTCCAGAGGAGGCAACTAAGATGGTGAAGGGTCTAGAGCAGAAGATGTACAAGGAGAGGCTGGGGTCCCTTGGTTTGTTCAGCCTAGAGAAGAGGAGACTGAGGGCAGACCTCATGGCGACCTACAGCTTCCTCACGAGGGGGAGTGAAGGGACAGGCGCGGATCTCCTCCCCCTGCTGATCCGTGGTAGAACTTGTGGGAATGACATGAAGCTGCATGAGGGGACGTTTAGGTTGGATATCTCTTCACCAAGAGGGTGGTCAGGCACTGGAACTGGGTCCCCAGAGAAGTGGTCACAGCACTGAGCTTGGCTGTATTCAAGTGTCTGGACGATGCTCTCAGTCATCTGCTCTGATTGGGCTGGTCCTATGTGGACCCAGGAGTTGGACTTGATGATCCTTATGGGTCCCTTCCAACTCAGGATATTTTATGATTCTAGAGGCACAAGATTAAAAAGAGATTCCAGAAAAACCCTAAAAGCATAAAAGTATTCAGGTCTGGATTGAGACACTGAATTCCAGGTACAGTAGGTGAGAGACACCTAAGCTCCTGGGATGGAGCCAATACAAGAGATGTATTTTAGTGAGTTATTCATCTCATCCTCCAACGCTGGCTCAGATACCAATGTTTTGTCACCTGAACAGATGTCTTTAGGCTTCTCTGTCTTTACTGCTCAGTTCAGTGACCTAGTTATAGGTGACCAAGTGAAGATCTAGATCGCTACTGACAATAAGGAGAACTTAAAGGTGTAGCATACAGACTGGTTCTATGTCATGGACATCTGATGTTGTCTGAATCTTAGGCCTAATGCTCCCCAAGGTGATAATTCAGTTGTCTAAACATTGGTACCTACTCCTGTTCCAGATGTTTGGATATATCCACCTGGTTGCCAGGTCCCATTCCTGGAGGATTACAGCCCTAAACTCACTCCCATGCCCCACCCATACATCTTGGACACTGCATGATTTAGTGGTCAATGGTTCTATGTCCAGGTGGAGACCAGTGACAAGTGGTACCCCTCAGAGGTCTATCTTGGGTCTGGTGCTTTTCAATGTCTTTATCAATGACATTGACAATGGCATTGAGTGCACCCTCAGCAAGTTTGCAGATGACACCAAGCTGAGTGGTGCTGTTGACACAAAGGGAGGAAGGGATGCCATTCAAAGGGACCTGGACAGGCTTGAGAAGTGGTCCATGTGAACCGAATGAGGTTCAACAAGTCTAAGTGCAGGGAGCTGCACCTGGGTCAGGGCAATCCCAGACAGGAATACGGACTGGGAGAAGAACACCAAGTTGCCCAGAGAAGTTGTGAATGCCCCCTCCCTGGAAGTGTTCAGGCCAGGTTGGACGGGGGCCTGGCCAACCTGATCTAGTGGGTGGCATCCCTGTCCATGGCAGGGGGATTAGAACCAGATGATTTTTAAGGTCCCTTCCAACCCAAGCATTCTGTGATTCTAAAATGGTGCTGAATGTTTTTGTTTAGACAGAAGTCTCCATGGCACTCAGTGCTTTGCATTACATATACCCTGGTACCCACTCTCTGAGGGTCCAACCAGTGCACTGTAAAGCAAATGGTGGAATTTATCTCATTGATTTTTAGAGACTGAAAGCATAGGAGCAAATTTAAGTTGCCAACCATAGCTGTCTACGGCCATTTCAGACACCCAGTATTATCTGAGATTTCTGCACAGGCCAATTAATTATGATACAGCACCTACAGGACAGGCTTGGAAACAAGGTGAGATAACTTGGTAGATTTAAGTGGTAATAGTAACCTTTTATAGGCTATAGAGAGTCCTCTAGAAGTGTGATATGTCTTATTCCAATATAAATGTCTGTCTCGCATAGCTCCAAAGTAGACACACACATTGTAATTTTCGAAAGTAAGGCAAGATGAACGTGGCTGGTGTTTCCCACTTAGTTTCATCTTAACTGTAAAGCAAGGGTGCCACTAGAAAGTGAGGCTGCATCTGCATTCTGTTTTCTGAGGAAATATTGCTTAAGAAAAAAACAACATAAGGAGCGTATCCTTTAAACAATACAAGTACCTGTAGCTTGTTCAAACTAGGTATGCTTCCACATGAAGGTTTTATAACTGGTTTTGGTTCATGCAAAGCATAGACTAAGAATTTGCACAGGACATTTTTGAATGCTGCTCTAGATCTATTTTTTTTTTTTGTAAAGAGGAATAAAGATGTCTGAAGGTAACATAAGAGTTACCTATGGTTTTCATGACTGTATAATTATTATTGCTGTGACAAATATGCACTGGAGAGGTCAATAACCTCCACAGGAGTGAGCTAATCAAGCTTAAGAGTCTAAGATAGAGTGACATTTTGTGTGCCAAAGTTATGTCATGCTCTCTAATCTACTGTGTTGCTTGCACTGTTGGGAAAGGTGGAAATTACTTCTGATCTCATTCATCTAAAGTTTGTTACTATGACGATGTTTTAAGCAAGCCTCATTAGTGAGGTATGAAGTGTGAATAACTGTAAAGCAGTGTGTTTTTACACAACAGATGGCAGCATTTTCAGGTGTGAAAGGATTGTATTACCTGAATGTCATAGACTCATAGAATCATAAAATACCTCGAGTTGGAAGGGACCCATAAGGAACATCGAGTCCAACTCCCCACTTCTCGCAGAACTACCTAAAACTAAACCATACGACTAAGAGCATTGTTCAGATGCTCCTTGAACTATGACAGTCTTGGTGCCATGACACTTCCCTGGGAAAACTGACCATAGAATCACAGAACAATTAAGGCTGGAAAAGATCTCCAAGATCATCTAGTCCAACTGTCCCCTACTACCTATATTACCTACTAAACCATGTCCCTGAGTAACACATCCAACCTTTCCTTAAACACCCCCAGGGACAGTGACTCCACCACCTCCCTGGGCAACCCTCTCCAGTGCCCAACCACCCTTTCTGAGAAGAAGTTTCTCCTAATCTCCAACCTAAACCTCCCCTGGCGCAACTTGCAGCCGTTTCCCCTTGTCCTGTCACTAGTTTTCTGTGAGAAGAGGCTGACCCCCAGCTCACCACAACTTCCTTTCAGGTAGTTGTAGAGGGCAATAAGGTCTCCCTTGAGCTTCCTCTTCTCCAGACTAAACAGTGCCAGTTCCCCAGCTGCTCCTCATAAGACCTGTGCTCCAGACCCTTTACCAGTTTCGCTGGCCTTCTCTGGACACGCTCCAGCACCTCGAGGTCTTTCTTGTAGTGGAGGGCCCAAAACTGGACACAGTACTCGAGGTGCCGCCTCACCAGGGCTGAGTACAGGGGGACCATCACCTCCCTGCTCCCACTGGCTACACTATTCCTGATACAAGCCAGGATGCTGTTGACCTTCTTGGCCACCTGGGCACACTGCCGGCTCATGTCCAGGCGAGCGTCAACCTGGGTGGCAGGTTTGTGCCACCCTGTGGCACAACTTTCCAGCCACTCTGCCCCCAGCCTGTAGCNTATGCTGGCTGGACCTGATCCCCTGTTTGTCATGTACATGCTGTGTGATTGTCCCCAAGATGACTTTGTCTATAACCTACCCTGGCACCGAGATCAGGCTAACAGGCCTGTAGTTTCCCAGATCCTCCTTACAACCCTTCTTATGGATGTGCATCACATTAGTAAGGCTCCAGTCATCTGGGACTTCTCTAGTTGACCATGACCCTGATAGATGATGGAGAGCGGCTCGGCAATCACATCCGCCAGCTCCCTCAGCACCCTTGGGTGGATCCCATCTGGACCCATTCACTTGTGGCAGTCCAGGTGTAGCAGTAGGTCTCTAACTGTTTCGATCTGAATTTTGGGGGGGTTTATTCTGCTTCCTGTCCCAGACTTCCAGGTCAGGACGCTGAGTACCCCGAGGACAACTGGTCTGACTATTGAAGACAGATGCAAAGGCTGCATTGAGAATCTCAGCCTTTTCCTTATCCTCAGTAGTCATGTTTCCCACAGCAACCAGTAAAGGATGGAGATACTTCATGACCCTCCTCTTACTGTTAATATATTTGTAATAACATTTTTTTGTTCTCTTTTACTCCTGTGACCAGGTTGAACTCGTGCTGGGCTTTAGCCTTTCTAATTTTTCCCCTGCATACGCTAGCAACTTCCTTGTACTTTCCCCAAGTTGCCTGTCCCTTCTTCCACTGGATATAAACTCTCTTTTTCCCTGGAGACTCAGCAAAATTTTCCTGTTCAGCTACACCAGTCTTCTTCCCCATCGGCTCGTCTTACGGCACACAGGGACAGCCTGC
>VWZZ01001558.1:0-29005 GCA_013399095.1 Psophia crepitans
CCTAAAGAGGACATAGCCATCCAGAATAAATCAATTGCAATCCTCATGAAAAATAGTACTTTTCAAACTAACTTAACTTCATTCTCTGAGAAAATTAAAAGTTTGGTTAAGGAAGGTAACCAGATAAAGAATATATTTAGATTTGTGTAAATCTTGTGACTATTACACAAAGAACATTATAGTTTATCTATATGGAAAATATTAAATAATTGAGAACTGGATGACAGACTTGTCTTAACTAGCTGTCAAAAAAGAAATTTTCATCAAATAGCAATGTTTCCAGGAATGGTATATATCAGTGTGAAGCCTAGTATTAATCAGTAATTTTCACTGTAACATCACTGCTATGACACTGTTGATGGTAGAATGCGAACTGAGGGCAAACCAGTGCTTCCAGGTGACTCAGGTTGGAACCAGATGAATAAAATCTTTTGTGATATACCCAAAAGCAAAGTAATAAATCAAATAACAGGGACTATGAACTGTACCTGGTAATAAAGAGTGGTATCATTAAAGCAGATACTATGAAATGTGTTTGGGTACCGTAGTGGTGAAGAAACTGAACGTGTAACATAAGCAGTGCAGTGGGAAATGGCATTGGAGAGAGCATTCACCTCTGTGCACAGCTCTTCTGAGGGTACAGGATGATAACATGCAGCTCTAGTGTTAGATTTCTAAAATTATACTAAAAATTAGCAAGACGTAGGGACTGAACAGCAAGGGAGATGACATTTAGTGGATCTACAACCACAGGATCTATAAGGTCTGTAAGATCCTGTCTACGGTCCATGTGTTGGTCCATGCAACTGTAAACCAGATGAGATTTTCTCTGGTCTTCATTTTGGAGAGAGCCTTAAGGGACAAGAATTCCATCTTCCAGGTTTTGTGTTGTTGATTTTTATGGTAATTGAGCCTTATTCCTTGTTCCCTTGAAACACTAAGTAATAGTATTGCTCCACTTCATTACCATGGGTCTCTCAAGCGTAAGTCTTCACAGAAATATTTAAAAACAAGCACAACTTAAGCGATGCTGAAGATAGTGAAAACAGTGCGAGTCTTTCAATTTGAACTGTGTTGTTAAAAAATAATTACTGCAGAAGTTGTGGTATCTCCCAGCTATATCCTGAACATCCCCAAACTGTACTGCACTGTGGCAAACTGTGCTACCTGTGGCCTGTTAAACCTTTAAGTGCCTATCTTTGTAAAGGCACTTGGGAACATTAATTCACAGCTACAGTTCATTCAAATGAATTTTCCTGAGGTTTCCTGTTTAGGAAAGCCTAAATTTATTACAAGAGGTCTGGCTAACAGCCCCAAAATGGAACTTATCACAAGAATAAGCATTTCTATGATATTCCTGTTACAAGTTCTCACCACTTATATTTTTCCTTAAACTCCCTTCCTCTATATCCTGAAAACAACACAGGTAAATCCCTAGTCTTACCATACCAAAAAACCTACTAAGTGAAAGAAACACCACAATAAATGGTCAAGGTTCTTTGACTTAGGTGTTTCCCAGAAGTGATACAACAAAATTAAAATCAACTGTTTCCCCTGGAAAAACACAAGTACACGTCACTGCAGCAATTCTTCAACATGTTTCTCTAAGTTTAATTCCGTTTCTGGATTAGCTTTTTAGAATGGTTTTCACAGACATTACTGAAGGGAGGAGACATTACCTGAATGAATAATAATAAAAATGTACTAGGGAGATGGTACAGAGATCTAGGATCCAACTTCTACCAGACTTCAAATGTGGCTGTTCAACTGTCTACATTTTCTATGTGAGGATAACAAAACCAGTTTTGGAAAACTCCCATCTCTTCCCTGTAAACTTTAAGCAATTTCTGAGCAAACCTCTGAGGTTTTTTTTTGTTTTCTTTTGACAAAGGAAAGTAGTTGGTAGTGTTAGAGCTGTCTAAAATATTTTGAGCTGCAGTGCAATTTTCACTTGAAAAATTTCATTTTCAAGTAGAACATCCTTGCAGCTTGTGGGAGATTGGGAAGTTTCCAGTCAGATATTCTTTGGAAGAAGAGTAACGTGAAAAGTGTAATGATTTTCTTGATGAAAATGAATAAAGATTGACATTAAAATTTTGATTCACAGTGCAGCTTTGAGAAAACCATTTTGGATTTCTGTCTAGGATACTACAATAACTGAGATGTGCATCCTATGTTGGGCGTCTTCTTTATTTTCCTTTTTTTTTTTTTTTTCACTGGTGGGGTTTTTTTTTGTTATTTCTATAATTGCCGCCTTATTTTTCTGTTTTTCCTCTGTGCACTTCATTGTTAGACTTTAATTCTATATCAGCATTTCATTATTCATTTAAATCCCTCCCTTCCTCCCCTGTACATTGTTAGACTACTTTCCTTTCTTTTATCCTCCTTCCCTCCTTTTTTTTGCATAAGCTTCCTTTTTAAAAATTCTGCAGTTTCTTGTATGCTTTTCTTTCCAAGTGGAAGATCGACAGTCAAGGCAGCCAGAGAACTGTTAGTCTGGACTAACAACTGGTAGTTGGACAGGGAAACTGCTCACATGGGAAAGAGGGTGCTGATGATGGAAACTAGAGTATCAAAATGCAGGCTGCTGTTTTTGCCTGCACAGAGCAAAACAGCTATCTTGGCTAACAGATATTGAAGGTTTGGTTCTTTCTTGTAGAAATGAATATATATTTTTTTTAAATTGTATATTTCTAAGTACTGCAGCCTGTAGCCAGCAGAATTGGAGAAATTGTGGAGGGGATGGAAGTTGGGACAAACCAACCTGTGGACATCAAAAAGCACTTAGCTGTCTGAGTGCTGGATGCAGCTAACGTGTAGCAGACATTTCAGTAGTGTCCTCTCTTCATTCTCCAAAGAACGCTATTCTTATTGCCATTTCCTTTCTTAATTTTCAGATTCTATTTCCTCTCTGATGCATCTCTGACAGTCAGTTTTGCTGCATAGGTACGGAAATTACCCATCCATTTTCATCACACAGTGTCAGGGCTCTCTTGATATTCCCTGGAAAGTTTTGACAAATAAAATAGAACTAAATACCAAGTGAAAACTTTTGTTTTCCTGAGGTGGCCCTAAAACAGAATCAGTACTTTTTCCATAGTCACAAAGATTAAAGAGCAGTCTTTGGGTTTTTTCCAACAGTTTAGAGCTTCCAATTTCAAACTTTTACAGCCACAAACCTCAAAGTCATCATGAACTCCTGTATAGGCAGTCACCTGTGGAATGTCTGAGAAATTATTCTCTTTTGGAGCAGGACTGGATGTTATAAAGAGCTTGTGTTGCTGAAATCCTTTTGTAAATTTCACAGTCTACCTGCAAGTTGCTGCTAAATCCTCTTTCAATACTTAACTTCAAGATTTGTAAAAATAGGCCAAAACTGTGTCCTGTTATTCTGGAGAACAAAATGTTTCTCTAGTAAAATGAATGAAATGGACAGTTCATGTGAAAAAAAAGCCATAAAAGATATATTGTTTTGAATACAAGAGGTACTGTTTCTCTGTAGGTGTTTTGCACGAGCGAAAGCTGCAGTGATAGCGTTGGTGAGTCCAGAGCTGTGTATGTCCCCAACCAATGATTCTTCCAGTGAATTTGATCACAAAGGAAACGGAATTCAAACATCAGCTTATTCCCATGCTAATCAGTGTACTCTCACTTTCTTACAAGATAACAGGAATCCAGACAGAATCAAAATCAAAAGCAACTTCTGTTGGGTTTTGGTGGTTATTCTTGTAATAGTACTAGTTCAGAAGAACAATGCAGCCCTAAGAGTATGTATAATTGTGACTTTGGAGGTAGGGACCAAATGCAGGACTGGTGTTAATTGGTGGCTCAGCCCAGTGAAGCTATTGACCACAGAAGCTGCCTGGGGGGGTCTGTCTGTTTACGTAGCTCCACTCTCCCCTAGGCTACTTCCCTGGCTTAATCCCTTCCCTATCCAGCCTAGAATCACATTTATTTTTCTTATTTAAGATTCCATAGACCCTTCATATTTAATATTAGTATAAAGGGGAAACAGAGCCCCAGGAGAAAGATCAGACTTTCTGCTCTGTTGAGGCATCAGAGTCATTCTTCCCTTAATGAAGAAGAACAGCAGGATGGATGAAAATCAATGACTTAAAAATAAATTGGATTTTTAATTTAAGTTTTAAAAAAATCTTTCTTGAGTAAAACTATTTAAAATTAAGTTTTAAACCTATGTTAAGTCCAATTTATTCTGATGTATTAAATCATTCAAAGTTTAAAGAAAAAATCTGAAAACATGTATTGCTGGCAAGGTTTTCACATCAGGCCAGTGAGTCACTACTTGTTAGCAGTGAAGAGAAAATAGTTCTCTAGGTTCCATTTACTCACTTAATTTCATTCAGTGACTAAAGTCAACACATAGAGATATTTGTTTTCACTGCGTACTCTTCAGTTATTTTTCTAAAAAGATAGCAATATTAATTTTTTTCCTTATTTATTAAATACTTTTAAATACATCCTTTTTGCTATATCTGGCACTCAGCACTGAGTCTCTGAAAAAGCAAGATGCCTATTTTCCTCTACGAGCTGTGGTTAAATATGAAGTACAAGATGAGACGTACTAGTTTCAAAATCTTGAATGATATGCTAGTCAGAAACAGCCATTGCAAGTCACTTTGAAAAGCCTTCCTTAGTTGATTAAAATAATTAGTTTGAAAAGCAAAATACATTTTGATAACTTTACATTTTCCCTTTGAGAATACTTGCATTAATTTGTATTTAGATTATAAATACTGATTTATAATGTACACTTTTGCAGATTATTGCCTTCTATAGCTGCTTTAATAAATGTGTGTAATTAGGAAACATTGTATGCAGACATAATAAAATGGGTATGCTTAGTCATAAAGCACCATGTTTTAAAAGTTACCAGCCTGAGATAATCAGTCTCTCTTTAGGAAAATAACTGAGAAGTATAAATGCAAAGCAAGACAAAAATAAACCAAGTTTTCTGCTTGCTGACTTAAAGGTCGTGACTGTCTATCAGGCTGTTCTGTTCTAAGCCTTCAAATAACTTGCCAAAAAGCCCACGGGTCTATCTCGTCAGGGTTTAATATGCAATCGACCAAGTACACGTGACAGCACAGGTTATCCGCAGGAAAAATCACAGTGCTACCACCTTTTGGCAAGTCTGTGTCAGGCTTGAAAACCAGGAGCACATTCTCTAGACGTTGGCCAGGAAGGGGGTGTTGAAGGGGGTGTGTGCTATTGTTAGGAGGAGGCTATGTAGGCAATGAGCCTGCTGTTTGATTTGTGTGCATCTTTGGTTTTGTTGTTTAATTAAAAAAACCTGCGACTGCCTGTCCTACTGTAGCAAGATACCTACCTATTTGCATTTGACCATTATCTGGGTTAGAGAAAACATATACAAGTGACCCCTGCAAATGAGAGATTGGTCAGCAAATCTGCAGAAGCAAATTAGAAACAGGATTTGGAAAAGGAATTTGCTCAGAAGGCTGAGCAGCTCTTCACAGCACAAATTAATATCTTGCCACTTTTTGGGATTGATCTCAATGTACGCTTCATTTGATTCATGGGGTTTATTCCAGTTGTTTTCAGTGTGAGTAAATGGAAACATGTCCATAATTTTAGGGCCTGAGGATATGCTAACTGCCTTCAGTCCTCACTGAAATGAGGGTATTTACAGTAGCAGGCACAATTCAGTTCAAAGCTGAAAAGAATTTTGCGCTGGCAGATCCTGAAAAAAGTAATGTAAACTGTCATTCAGCACTGAAGGGTGAAGGTCTAATCTGGATTTGGATTCTGATTTTTAACACCACTGTATCATGGGCTGGGAGGGAAGCTATATGATACTTTTTCAGCATGCATCATGTGTGAGGGGGGAAAAAAACAACTACTATTGCACAAAGAAATGAAGCTCCACATTTGCATACGCAGCTGTTTCAGGATTTACCCCAATACTGGTTATTGATGGGAGTAATACTTCTACTTACTCATCAATATCCTGCTTTGTTTCTTTTGTAAAAGCTTTTTTTCCCCCTTTCTCCCCCACTCCCACCCCCCTGTTGTCTTTGTGCCTAGTATTTTTCCGCACTTTATTTCCTAAAAGACTAGCAGGTTTGATGATGCATTGTGATTTCTTTTCTACAGGGCTTTATGAAGGAAGCTGGAGGCAGTTCTCATTAGTCTCACTGACATCTTTTATCACTTATCAGAGGAACAAGCAAACGGAGAGCAATTCCTTTGATCATGGCAAAAGTAGAAAGAGTATTAAAAACCCTGTGAAGATTCACTAAGTAGAAAGTGGAAAAGACAGTCTGTGGCATGTTTCAAAGTAGTAACATGATTTAAAGTTGCCAGATTTGCTTGTATATATTAAAGAATTGTTAATGATGCTACATTTTACATGCATCCTTAGGTTTTTGTTGTGGGTTATTTTTTTGTTGTTGTTTGCTTTTGGTTGGAGGTTTTTTTTTAAAAAAAAACAGACAAAGGAGTTCTTAGATAGAATGGATAGATTAGATAAATTGGAAAATATCTACAAAAGGTGAGCTGTGTCAGAGAGGAATTCTGTGACTCAATGAAAATTCTTGAAAATAATAATAAGCTGGTAACTGTGGCACAATGGATTGAAAAAGCAGCCTGCTTTCATGGGAGAATGTTAAGAAATCTTAGGAATTCCTTCTCTTTTGGAGGCATTCTATGGTAAATCAATGTATGTTTGTGAAGACTGCATATAGGAACTGCAATACTTGCCATTATCCATGTATACCTGACTGCCTAACTCTGACCTCAGAGTGCCATTGTTTCTTTATTCTATGGAAAAATAAGATTTTTCTCAGTGATTCTGTGTATTGATTCACCTAGCATGATGCCCTTGTCCTGTGCCTTGCATTATTACCAACTGGGCAGGGAGAAAAGTGAATATATCCTCCTACCCACAGCTAGTGAGCATTATGTAGTCTAGATCCACTACTGTCTGTGTGCGTGCAACTCAGTTACCCACTGCTTATAAACCCCTTCTTGTTTTCTGCATCTGATCAGCTCCTATCTCAAAGCATCAGATTCAAATTGCCCTTGAAGCCCTTGTATTAACCTGTGAAAATACAGAGACCACAATTATTTAGGCATTTGTTTCCAGCATAGACTCGCTGCCAGCCTTGTCCCTGCAGCATTTTTTACTACCATAGCTAATTTTTAACTGTGTTGAATTTGACCAAAACACGATGCAATGTAATACATTTCTATAGCACCTTTTATGCAAGCATCCCCTAAGCACTTTCTGATCAAGCTAAAATTAGCTCTGAACTACTTACAAATTCCTAAAAGATTAATTTAAAAAAAAAAACCAAAACAAACTAGTAAAGAGAAGGTAGAAATGTATGCACTCGGTTCAAAGTTAAAACAGGCAGAAGGCCAAGTTCTTCTCCGTTACACCAGAGTAACAGAGGAGGAACTAATTCCATATATTGCTTTATAGCAGGCTTGGAGTGTGATTGTCCAAGTAATGCAATACACTGCTCTAGCAATACTGACCAGCACGAATTGCATGAATGCTGTAAATGACCTGGAGGTGGCAGGTGAAGCAATACATAGGTGGGTTATCAGATCTCCCTTTATGTTCACATTGTTCTAACATTTGCTGCTTCTGATAAGAAATGGGAAAGCCGCACAGTTCTTTGTGATACATGGCCTCAGTCATCCACGAGGAATAAACAGCTTTGAGGGATGTGAATCGTGGATCCAAAACGATACAAATCTTTCTGCCAGAGCAAAGGACTTGGAGATAAAGCAAACTCCAGTTGGTTTCTCAGGGTTAAAAAAACTGAGATTGTTGCCAGAAGTTGTCAAGAGGGACAGGTTGGCACAGGGTGACATGCTGAGGAAGGGAGCTAAGAGATCTTTTCCTAGACCTAGAGATCTTAACAAAAATCAGACCAGCATATAATTTCTTTCATTGTTGTAAGAATTTCTTTTGATCCTTTTCTTTTAAATAATTTTTTAAGGCAGTAATTTGATCACCACCATTGCTCCCTCATGGAAGAGAACTGTAGGGCCTGAATCTGCTGGGAAAATCAGAAGAGAGATTGCTGCCTGAGACAGGTGATGATGGTCTGACCTCTCAAGAAGGGAACTGAACATGGTTAGTTCAGTGCTCTTATACTAATAATGGTCATGCATGCTTGTTAACAGCTCTGCTTATACCAAACGTGGTGGTCAGGCTGGTGGAAGTTCACTTCCATGGCTTGTCCCTGCTGTTTCCAGAGCAGTGAGATGAAGGGCAACACTGGCAACAAAGAGTCATGGCAACTGTGTGACCAGTGCAGATGCTTGAGGGTCACTTGCAACAGGCAGGAAAGCCATAAATGGCAGTGAACAAAAGGAAGAGAAATTTTATAGCTACATGGTGAGGAAAGACAGTATTTGAAGTCTGGCATTTGTTACAAAGAACAATGAAAAAAGAATCTTTAGAGAAAAGTCAGATTTTTAAATGCAGCTATACAAGGAGACATAAGCTCTTGTAATCATAGCTAATAGGTTAAGCAAGTACATTGCATTTTCTATGGAGATGTGCCTTCTAACATTTCATGGCCCCAGACTGCAGCTGAAAACTTGCTACAGGGCACAGCTAAGCAGTATTGCAGTATGGCAAGAAGGGCAGGAAGCGAACATGTCTGAAAACTTTATCTTAGGCTGAGCTTTTTAGATCTCTATGTGCTTTTGTCATTAATTAATTAAGAACTTTGCCAAAATAGGAAGACCAAATGTGGAGAGGGTGTAGATTCAGGCTACAGTGTGCAGTGAATAAATCCCATCTGGGCCTGAGGAAAAGCCAACAGCACAGGCCAGTGAGGAAGTTAAGGGCACCTCTGGAGCCTATCCTGCTGCAGCCCGTCCTGTATACTGTGGTGAATCAAATGTGGCAACAGCGAGGTGGGAGATAGTCTCTCAAGTACATTGTTTGTGATTTAGAGACCTTTCCATAGCTGGTAAATTATTCTATTTTGCTCCAAATATAATTGCAGTGTCTGAGGCAGAGAGAGTGGGATGAGAGGAAGGAGCAGAGAGGTCTGTGGAGCCACATGGTGAGGTTGTGAAACAGATGCCGCAGTATCTGTATCTTTATTACAGTATCTGTAAATATATCCAGTGGAGACACTGAACCTCTGGACTGACACACAAATAATCTGCCCAGCTCTACCATGTGCTTCCTCTGACAGTGATTAGCTGCATAATTGTTCTTTGTCTCCGCATTCCACTTGATGTTTGTTATTGTGTTTATAGCTCCCTCATCCTCTCTATTGTGAGCATCAGTGGCATGCTACAGTATGGCAGAAATAGGGAAAACATGCTGAGATCAGATAAAGTGTCTCCCTCCTCTGTCTCTTAACTTAGATATTGAAGGGTTTTGGGGTGGCAGCAGCACAAAGGCTGTTTCAGAGTGCTCTGCCTTCCCAAAGGGAAATTAATTCCTTTCCTATACAAGAGATTTATGTGGCAAATTAGGTCAGTTATCATTAAGCTACCACACAGCAGGACAAATCATAATTTTAAATACATTTAAAATGTAAGTACGTTCAAAATACATTCTGATGCAGTACAAATCAAGCCTCTTACAGTTGCTAAGTGGACCAGTTAGATGAACATGGAGCATAATAATCAAGGAACAAGTTAGTTGGGTTTACTGCTGCTTGCAAAGACTATATACTTTATACCATTGTTTATATTTACTTACCATCAAGTACCCTCATTGCTATCTCCTCAGGATAAGAAAAATAGAAGTGCATAAATCAAAACCAGTTCTTCCTGTCAGCCTTTCTGAGTTACTGATTTTACCTTAAAAATCTGCATGACTCTCTGTTCTTCAGAGGAGATTAAATGAATGGAAACTTATCCCTTTCCTTACCCAAAGTTTCCCAATATCAGCCTTAAAAATGCAGCCATCTGTTACGCAACTGACCAACCATTTGTTTGCTTCTTCCCAGGTTTCTTTTCTCTCTTCACGATTCCCAGATAACAAACTTTACTTCCTGGCTGTGCCTCTTCTGAGTCTTCTGATCATCACAATTTAGTTTCATGGCAGACTTCATAATCTCATGGGCACCAGAGCCCTTTGCCAAGGTTTATGCAGATTTAAAGCCTGGATTAATCTGGCCTGGTATTTATAAAATGCTCTGAACATGTGAAGCATTATGAAAGCACTGTATATTATTACTGAGTCCATGGAAGTTGTTCCCCCCCCACCCTCACCACTAACTCAGCATACATTTAAGCTGCCGTTCCTGGAGGTGAGGTGCAGTGACAGAAACAACAAAATCCATGTCTTGTCTTCTGAGATTGTATCCCTCTCTTTCTTTCTGTCTTTCTGTTTCTCTTTTCTTTTTTTTTTTCTTTACCTTCCAGATTTTCTGGAAGAAACTGAATAGGCAGGAGGGAGACCCCCTTCAAAGATTTCACCTCCTGAGAGTATTCTTTCAAAGACTATCGCATAGTCTTCCTGCTTTTTTGCTTCTGCTGGACTTCTGCTTCCCTCATGCTGTTTCCTAAGCACTTTTAAAAGCTAGCAGCCTTTGCAGAAACCTTTCGGGAAAAAAATATCTTGATGCAGGGGGAGGCTGCTTTCAAACTCTGGTCTGCAGCTGGTACTCAGTGGGGGGAGAAGCCAGTCTCCAAATCCAGGCCATCCCAGCAACTTGATAAAAAACACTAGCACAACTCAGGGAACTATAGGCCTATGCTAGCCAGATCTGCCGCGTTTTTCAGAGCTGCTTCCAAAAACATTTCTTTGTTTTGTTATTTAAATCACAGATGAAGGAGATGACTGACAACTACGGTCCAGATTTGGTTATTTTTGTCTTCCCCATCCATGTTATCAACAAGGGGACAAAGCTCAAGATCAAACGTGTGTACTTATAGTGTTTGCAGTATCTTTGTACCTTGATATAATTAAATTGATGGAGCTTTAAAATATTTTGTAGTAGTTGAACTCAAAACAAGATCAGTTCTTGTTTTCACACTTGGAAGCGTGGCTATGTAAAATGGAGTCAAGGAACTTTCCCTGGCACTGTACAGAAGGCATTATGGGTCCATTTATTTTTACTTCCCTCCCCCCATTATTTGATAGTTCTTTTAAGAGTTGTGAGTTTTACTTGGTTCCTTTTGATCAGAAGGAAAGGGTACTGTAGGAACTGAGACGCTGCAGTGACTCTGGCTTTGAACTCACCAGGTCTAAAAGCCTGCAAGAACATCTCCTCTTTCAGCTTTCTAGCCAGCTCATAGAGCTGGCTGATAAAGGGGTATGTTAAATTGTCCTGAAAGACAGCTAGAAAGCTAGGTGCTACAGTCTGAACTCACAATGGAATTGATACGTATATATTTAGTTTAGTCATATTAAAATTTAAATGTTAGACTTTAGAGTAGACTAAAAAAAAATCAAGTTGTTAAATCCTTTTTGTCAAAAAAATAAAGTAGTTTATTTTTCATTCACTTCAGCTTGCAGGGGTCCTGAGCTCCTGCAAATGCTGTAGCTCCACCTCGTGGAACTGCAGCCAGTTGTCAGGGTGGAGGCAAATCTTTTAGAAATGCTAATAACAAAGAAAAATGTTAGGATTTAAATTCTGTATGTTTAGTAAAATTCTTTAATATTTCCTTTCAGTTGTCACAGAGTTTACTCTAGAGCTGCCTGGAATGAAACAATATTTAAATTACACTTGTTTAGAGAGAGTAGTGTATGAAAGCTCATCCAGTCTATTTCTCTTCAGTATTTTTCTTGCTGGAATATTCTAATAACGGAAGGTAGTATTTTTAAAACTGTGTATCTATATATAGCCATCTGATACTTGTAAAAGTAGCTTTGATCCAAATTTCTTAAAACACTTGGCAAACATTTATTAAGCATCAAAACATTCAAATGTTTGCTCTATCCACTCATGAATCCATCAGCCCATCCACCCATCCATCACGTACAGAGATGGTGCACATGTTTATATAGACAGTAGACCTTATTCTGCTCTCAGTGGTGTTACTCTCAACTTGTACTGGTCTGACATGAAAATTAGTGTCTTGTGTATCTGTATATAGAGCAAATATATACTCACAAAGTGTGATGAACATATGTTGTAATGTGACCTTAATGTAAATAGGTTGGTTCTTTGGGGTTCTCACCTCATCCCGATGGGAACTGACATTCAGTATTTTACACAATTACAACTGTGTTTAGTTTTTCAACACATCTTGCTCCTGCCTTTGATCTAATCAGAACATAAACATTCTTGATTTGATTTGCTCAGCTGCTGTCTGAGCCACAAAACCTAGATTTCATCTTGTGTCCTGAACTCGACTCCCATGCTGCTTGTACAAATCTGTCAAATTCAATAAATGTATTTAGCCTTATTAAGATTCAGGAAAGCAAATATTATCCTCCAGTGATGCAGCAGATAACAGGAGTTAATAACAAGTATCTGATAAAGATCACAGGATTCCCTGTAAACAAGATGCTGCATTGCACAGAGAGCATCTTGTCTGCATATGTTTCATAAGTAACTAAGCATCCTCATGGGCTTCTTTAGTTATTTTAGAAAGTTGTGTAAACAGTATTATCTACTTAATGCCCCAAATGATATAATAATTGATATGGAAATGGGGCAAAGCTCAATAGATCATAATACAACTCTCCATGGACTCTTGGAGATGATCTGCCCAGATTTTATTTACATTTTCTTCTAGCTTGTATGTATGCAGCCTGTGGTTTGCTAGACATGCTAGGCAGATGTTGGTTGGACAGTGTTTTCTTTTTTTGACCCTTTTTTCTGGAAAAAAAAAAGAGTGAATTTAGACTTTGATTTTTATCTGTTGTGGATATACTTCAGAGGTGTCAGTGATAATGTAAAGAATAAGATCATACTGAAAAGCTCTGATGCATTGTGTGCTATTGTTGAGAGGAGTAGATAACAGATTGCTAGCATATATGGTACTCTGTAGTGGTTGTATGATTCTTCTTGTTTAGACTACAAAAGCAGTGAAAAGAAATACTGGAGTTCTAAGAAATGCTTAAAACTGGAAAAATATATTTGAAAATATTTTTCGGCTCCTTCTTGTGAAAAATGATATTGAAGCCTGGAGATTTTTTAATATATTCTAAAAATCTCTTATGCAAGACTTTCTGCTTTGTTATTTTTACAAAGGAGCAGTTAAAATATTTTCCCTACTCAACCAGTTATTAGTTCTTCAAATATATTAATTAGTCTAACTTACTCAGCTGTTTTCTCTTCCATAGACATCACTTGCAATTGTCTCCATTGTATGATATCAGGCAAAAATTAAGTGGTTTCCCATGCAGATGAATTTAAGAACAGGCAGCCATGACACGTCTTTGCTTTTCAAAGCTGTGACGCCTGTTGTGCTTAACTATTTCTCCAGACAGTGTGGTCTCCAGGCCACTGTGTTAGACTTTGGGGAAAAATCACTTCTCTTATTTGTACCACAACTCCCCCAGCTGTAAAATTGGGAAAATGATACATTGGCATGTACTGATAAAATCTAAGTAAAACATAGCTTTATAGAAGAGGGCAAAGCAATATTGGTACTCAAAAGAAATCTGAGATTTGATTAGACTTGATCAAGGTCACTCAGTGGGCTTGTGATGTTGCCAAGAGCAGAGCTTAGGTCTCCAGACATTCTGTCTGTTGACTCCAGCTGCCTTCCAGGTACAGAGGCTGACAAATGTTAATAAAGCAAAAAGGACAAATGCCAGCAACTGCTCATTTCCATTTATTTTATTAAACCAAAGAAATATTTTGTAAAAAGCACACATTGTTTTGAGGACAGGAAATGGATGAAATGGCTTTATATATAAAACAGGCTTTTATCACTCAAATATTGTACAACAATGAAGAGTGGAAGTAAAACGCCTGCTTGGAAGCAAGAACCACCTGCTTGCTTAATTTATGTCCCATTCTTGCATATGTGGTAGTGCCAGACTCATCTTCTTTCAAAATACCTTCACTGATGTAGTGCTATTTGCTTTTTCTGGCCTGGTTCCTGGGGAGGTGGGCTGTGTACTCTGGGGACAGCATGCAAACCCCATGGAGAGTACACAAGGATTCTAGCTGTTGTGTCTCCAATGGCTTCATAACAAGAGTTAAGGCAGGGTAATACATAAGAAAGATGGGTAGATGTGGATGAAAATGTTAGCTATTTCCTGTTTGAGCTATTATGCAGAAGTTATTTTTGAAATGAGAGTAAATGAAGGCAGAATTCTTTTGACAGGTCCAACAAGTCTCTGAGAATACACAGCTAAAAAATCAGAATTGACCGATTGCCTATAGAGCTGATGAGCTGGTCTCACTACAGTCCAGTGAAATGAATAGATAATTTTGTAACTTCTCTAGTGTATAAGGAAGGTAATGCCTGATTCTAAAGTAAGACTGCATTAGTAAGAAGTAAGCACACAGGTTTGGCAACTTACTGCCTCTAAATTCTCTTCCATTTCAAGGTATTAGGCTTGTGTAAATCATAGTTGTCTCCATCCCAATGCACATTTCTAAGTTAAATGTTAGAGTTAACTCATTTTGTCAAGTTTCACAGCTCTTCTGTTCAATGAGTACTGAAAACTTGAATGAGGAAACTTTACTGGGGAAGTACTGGGTGAGGAAATAGGGGCACAGAGTTTAAGTTACTTGTGCAAAGTTCAGACCAAGTCTGTGGCAGAGCTCCAGATGAAATCCGGGCCCTGTGGGTCCCCATTCATTGCCATCACTGTACTAGCTTTCTCCTTCCAAGGATTTTCCATATCATCTCTGAAGAGATTAATAAATCTCAAGGTCACAGGCTCTGCATTTGTAGGAATGAATACACAGGTGATTTGTTTGGGGAAGGTTGAATTGTTGGTTGAAGTGGCTTGACTGGAAGTCTCAATGCAGCAGAAATTTGAGCAAGGCACATGATACATTCTTCCTGGGTAGCTCTGAAGACATTGTGGCTGACTGGTTGCCACAGATGCCCCACTGAAAAGGCTGTCCATTAAGGGAAATTCAGTGTGGGAGAATTACTCAACTGACACATTGCTCTTTCTTCACATTTTTCCTGCATTTATTTAGTTCATTTTCCCCCACAATACAAGGAGGCTGACCTCTGCCTGCTGGTGGATAGGAACAACGTGACCTATTCTAGGACTGTTTTGCTGACAAAACTTTGCTAGTACATTATAGGGAAAAGCATTCTCAGAAGAAATTTGGCTTATACCAACAAGTAAGTACAGACTGTTAACCATGTGTCTCAAAGCTTGACAATCATAATTTTCTTACTTCTGGTATAACTAGAAAAAATAATAATTGTCAAATAACAACCCCCATATTTTTAGTGTAATGCTTAGCTGTTAATAGCTACTTAAAATATTAACTTTCTATCCTAGACATTCCTGTTATTCTGTATTTTTTTCAAGTCATCCTTCTCATAACAATGCACAGCAATGTTTTTTGGGTTTAGCGCACTTTCAATTAGCTCATTCTTTTATGTGTCTGGGAGGTAAGTTACTACAGTTATTCCTGATTTGTAGACAGTATCATTGTGGTGCATGTAGTATCTGTACCTGGAGTACAGGCCTGAAAGTACTCAGTGGACTACATTTGGTAGAGAACGCTAGCATGACATGTTAATGACAATATATATGAAAAAAAATTTACTGGATTATTGAAACAAGTGTATGGGAAAGATAATAGAGTTGAGGAAAATTGCAGAAGCAGGTAAATAGACTTTTTCATCTCTTAGGAAGCTTTCACAGGGACGTTAAAGCCAAGAAAAGCTTAGTATTTGTATATGTGCATTGGATCCCTGAAAAAATTAGCTGTAATATCGCAGTGCCACCCAGATGATATTTGCGTGGTGTACCAGGCTGTAAAACTAAGGCAATACCCAATTTACATAAACCTCTGAAAGGCAACAGGGAAGCACATGCTTACACAGACTGTCTGTTAACCATGTGTCTCACAGCTTGATAATCATAATTAAATGCTAGCATTATATTAGCCAGATGTTCTCTCCAACAGCATCCTTCTGTGGTTCCTTTCCATTATGTATATAGCACACGTGGTATGAATTTTCTATCCCAGTGAAAGCTGTACTTAAAGATCACCCCAAACAAGAATGTGCCTTCAATGCAACTCATAAAACTGTATCAGCTACAAAAGGGAAATGAAGCATATTCCCTCATCTCTGATGGAATGAGCATCATTTGTATTTTTTGCTCCTACCAGAGTTGATTGTAAACCTTCCTCCCAGGGCCTCCTGCCCACAGCAGTTGACTTCAGTGGGAACAGGACCAATCCCATCATTCTCAGGAATGGCAAAGTGCTGTTTGACCAGGCTTCAGTTGGAGGAGTAAAAAACTACATTCAGTGTCTGAAGATGCATCCTTTAGATAGCATCAACTAAGAAGATATTTCTCTTCTTGAAAGGAAGTAGTTTCCACATAAGCTAGCAATGCCTCTGATTCCACAGATTCCGAAGTGCTTTATTCATTGTATTTTCCTATTCTGACTTTTCACATGAAATAGGCTTTGTTCAAAATAAACAAATCATAAATTATTTTTGGTTGCAAATGTCTTTCCAAAAACCTTTGTCAGCTCAGGTGCTCCTCATATCTGTGGACTAAATATATTTTCCAACATAAATGGTAATGTCCCTTTTGAACATGGGAGATATTTGATTTTTTTTTTTTCTATTAATGTAAAGTTATATTAGCCAAAGAGGTAATTTCCAGTTCTTACTCTTAAGAGTTTGTGCTCGGGAAAAGAAGTTGAGGAGCTGACAGCTTTGCTCTTCAATGAAATTATTTTTTGCGTTCATTGTACATACTCCCGAACTGCAAGTTCTTTCAGGGTAAAAACACGTATGGGATCTTTTTTTGCCTTCCATTCTTCCAGTTTTTCTTGCAAAGACAGAAAATCCTTGCCAAGTTCATACGCCAAAGTGATCATTGTTTCTAACAATGGAATATAATACCTGTGGCTGCTATGCATGCGAAGGCGTGACAGAGCTTTTTCCCCATATTCAAACGCACTTGCTGGGTTTTCCAGGTCCTTGTGGCACACCATGATAGCACAGAGAGTAGGGACAATTGAGGCAGGGCTGCCTCTCGTCAGCCTTTCCTGCAGACCAATAACTTCTAAAAAGATTTCCAAAGCTTTGGTGTACTGGCCACCCCGCAGGCAACCATATGCTTCCTGAAGCTCCGGCCTTGTTAAAAAGTCAATAAATTTTTTTGATCTTCGGATATATTTCATAGAATATAGAAGTCTCAGGTAGTCCTTGAAGGCTAATTTTCTCTCATTGATTATTTCTTCTGTGAAGTTCCCTGTTAGAGTTTTTCTGGGAAAGGTCACATCTTCCATTTCTTCACTAAACTCCTCCAGCAGATTTCTGTGCAGTTTCTCAAAATCTGAGTAACGACGTTCAACTACAGACTTGTTGCTGTCAAAACTCCCTGTTTGCAGAATGATGATTTTATACATCTGAACACAATAAAACAGAAAAATAAGCATGAGAAGGGCCCTTCCAGCCCCAGTGCAGTAAGGTTTTGTCTGTTATTGCTTTGAAAAGACTTTGTGCTTGTTTATCCCACCAGCCGAAAGCTTACTCCACCAATTTTATGTGTGTAATTCCTATGGCTTATAACAGTGCAGCTAAATTAGTTGCTGCCTAGGATTATGGTGCATGTTCAGTGTAGGTCTGATCTTTGAGATCTGTAGCCATCAAACTAATAACTCCCACCTCCTGCTGTTTTGTACTTTTGTCACCAGACTTAGCCTTAGCATGTAAATAAGTTGTAGATTAACACTGCACTAACAGATGCCACCCTGCAAGGTGCTGGGAATGGTGAACTAGCAGCAGACTGCAGCATGTAAAATCACTTTCAAAGCATTTCTGTAGCTGTACTTTGTTTATAACAGCTATGGCTGCTGCTATCAATCATCTTCAGTGAAGTGAATGGATTTCCCAGACTTAATATTGAATGTAATCTATTTTACATTGGTCGTAATACTCAGAAATGTTGTTTGTATCAGACATTTCAAGGGATTTGGGGGTGTTATCAATGCTGCGAAAGAGAAGCAGTATTTGGCAGTAATATTTGGTGTGTGCAAAAATAAGATGGAGCAACTCTAAAGCCTTTTTTCCCCTCTAAATCATTGTCCTGTTATTCAAACTTACTTGGGATATAAATAATGCAAAAAATGTGACATTTCTACAAAAATCTGTTTGCTATCCAAAATCTTTCACTAACAGCTAACAGCAACACTGTCCTGCATTAACAGTACTCGGCTATGTCTTCCTCAGCTCTTCACTAGCCTCAAAATGTCTATAATAAATGTGATATTAGAAGAATAGCTGAAAAATGAAATTATGTGTTGCACAAATAGATTCTCTTCTGGTCCTGATTCAAGTACAGTGATGATGAGGAAGGGCCAAATCCCTAATGTGTGTAAACCAGTGGAGCTCCTCTGAGGCCAGCTTAACTGTGTCAGAGTACACCAGCTAAGGATACAGACTGTTGACTTTGCTGGCCTTTGAACAGTGACCATGTTCATGTTCAACTCTACCCCGCTTCCATAGAATTATACGGGAACTGGAGCAGTTTTACTCATGCCAGTTGTTGGCTGCTGTTTAAGGGTGAAAAACAGTACTAGCTCTAGTGTTTGATTCTCTTCCTTGTTTTTCCTTAAAGATAAATTCTTTCTTTTAATCTTCATAAATGATCTTTACAGGTGCTCCTTGAGAGGCTTCTAAATTTGAGCTGACTTCTCTGATCTCTCTTCATTTGTAAGCACTGTCACATTTTCCTAGACTTTGTCTTGCTCCCTGTTGAAAAGTGTATATATGTCTGATGCATATGCAAAACAATCATAAGAGCAATTTTTTAAGCTATCATTTTATCAAGTGACTAATTTACAAATACTTAGTTTTTTATTTGTGGAGTGTGCATGAAAAAGGGAAGAAATATCATTTCATTAGACTATCATTCAAATTGGCTGAATTTTGTTGTAATGTAAATCTTTTTGCCGAGGCATGTAACACAACTACTTGCATGTACCCTGAATGATACTCTTGTTCAGCTACAGTTATACTAAAATAATTTTTAACCATATAACAAGCTGGATACTATTGAATGTATGCAAGAATGATAGCATCTAAGTAGGTGTGTATAGCATGCAACAAGATGTTAGGACAGTCTCTGGAATGTTTACCTGCTTCAAATTCTACTGATCTGAGTCACCCAGTATCAGCAACACTAGTATGATTCTTAGCATTTTTCATCTATGGATCTCGGAGGTCGTTGTGAACAGGGAAAACATCCCTATCTGAATTTCACAGGAGTACTGAAAGAGACTTGCTCTAGATCAGTCCTCCTGAAGGCCACGACCAGAATCAGAAATAGAAAACAAATATCAGTACTGTGAGTAGAGATATAAAAATCCAACCCATTCGGTTGTTCCTGTCCCTCATACTCATGTTTTACCTTAAAAATATGACAGAAATATGCCACCTAATGGAGCGCTAGGTAGCGAAGGGGAATGATCCCAAGCAATCTAGCTGGAGGATGTCTTAGACTTTGTCAACATCAAAGAATTTTGCACTTGTGCTAACATAAATCTCTGATGTGGAAGTTATACAAATGCAATGCAGACAGCAGGCTAGCTCAGTGGAATTGTAACTATATTGATATTTTTATACTTGTGTGAATTTCTTTAATGTTGACAAGCCTCTGGGTGTTAAGGACACTCAAGCTATTAATTTACCTGATATCACTTTTCCACTACTGCAGATTTTGTGAACTGATTGTCAGAGGTTCTTTTTTTTTAGGGGCAGATTTCACCAGCTATGCCCATGTGAGAACAGGTTCTACTTGGTATGATCACGGCTTGCGAAACTTGGCCCTCGGTAAGGCTTTAATGTAACGAGACATGCTGTGTGCTGTGCAGACCCCTGTAGAGTGAATAAAAATTAATGATGATCTTACATATTCATTTCTTAGCTTACCACATATTTAGATAAGTGGTGCTCTACAATTCTGGTTGATGGGATTTCAAAAAGGAGTTTGACTTGTCTGCACTGGCGTTTTTCATTCCTCCAATATTCCTGAAGCTCCTTAGTGGTCATCGAAGAGTTGGGACTTAGGGATGCACTGGAATCTAAAAACAATGTATTTAGTATTTCAGATTAGATCTTCTGCATTTTGAAAGAAAATTCATGCATTTTTGTGAAAGGAGAGCATAAAATTTCTGTTGCTGTAACAGCAAGACCTAAAGACTGATAAAATAAGTGATTTCACTGGTAACAAAGACAGGTCCAGATTCTTTGAAGCAAGCTACTGTGGTCTGAAATTTTGAAAGATGCCAATTGGTTGCAGAATACGAAGTTATAGGAAATAGTACTGACAAGAAGTATTGTGTGTGTAGGTTGTGACCTCAGGCACAGCCTGAGCAGGAGGTATGCTTCACCCATCCCAGAAGTAGCCCTAAGAAATGCCGAATCTCCTGATTCACATGTTTCTCTAGGCTTCTTTGTTGCTAAAAGGAGGAGATAGTACAATGCAGCTGCAAATTCAGACATATATTCAAATACTGATCCTATTCAAATATTGGGTTTGTGCAGTAACAGGTGAAAGCTGAGAAAACATGAATAACCTAACCTTAAAGGAGAAACTTGAATAATCAGCTCAGCCAAAGGAAGATTTCTCACATCCTCTTTTTCTTTTGTAGCTGAATAGATGCCACAGTTCAGCTACAAATATTTATGTACCTCCCTCCCTCTCTCTCCCTCCCCACAGTCACATACACACACACAAAACATATATGCACATGCATATACAGAAATATAGGACAGCTGGTTGAAGAGTTTTCTTACAGGGAAATTTGATGCAGCTTTTCAAAAGGGTGATTTCTCTATCTTTGAAATCTACTGACAACAGTTTTCATCAGGTGGCATACAGGCTAGCAAAGTGGATAAACGAAATAGAACATTTGTATTTCAGTGGGCACACAGTCCCAATTTCCTATCAATAATGTCTCTGTCAATGCAGTCAGCTGAAATCAGTTTGCAATGTATCTGACATTCAGACAATGGAGGTGAATGACCACAAATGAATGGGAAGATGCAGAAATAGAATTGTAAAGGCACCACAGTACTCTCTCGGTGGCCTCACTTTTACATGTTCTTAATCATTTGGCCATACAGTTTCAATTATCAAGGCCTTTGGGTTTTGGCTCAGTCTTTACAAAGTATATATTTCCTAACAGAGGTGGTGTTTATGACATCTTTGCAGGCTGAAAATCTTGATGAAATTATATATATATTTTGGATTATATATAACATTTTATTTAATAACAGATGACAACAATCTTAGGCATAGTAAAAGTTCAATAATGTCTCTTCATAAGGCATGTGAGAGACTACTGCTTGTGATTAGCTTCAATCCAGTTTTGGTGTCCTTGCTGATACTGCCAAGAAGTTCAGATTTTGTGATGTACAGAAAGTGCACTCCTGAGCCAGGTCATCTGATGATCACTGTTTTGGTCCCTGGTGTGTAAATTAAACCTGGAATACATTTTAGGTGCGAGGAATTTAAAAGGAAAACTGTGTGTATATACACACCAGGATGTGCATCTGCTTCGCTATTGCTACATCATTACTACAGGTTTAATCAAGGCTTATCTTCAGTGGAGTATAGCAGTATAAATCTGGACTACTGCTGCAATAAATAAAGCAAAGTTTTTTATATAAAAGATTAATGGCATCAATAGCTACAAGAAAAATAAAAGGATAGCATCAACCTTGCAGGTCATCTTTTCCTGGGTTTTCTTTTCTCACTTGACATGAAATCTCAGCTTTGGGTTGATTTTGTTCTTCATCAGATGGATTTGTGGTAGAAAAGGTAGTAATCCTGCTTACAGCTTCCAACAGCTCCCTTTCTGCTGTGCAGTATGTGTCTTGGTCCATTGCAAGCTATCACTGAAAGACTACAAAAAATGTGACATTTCTTAGTAGCATGCCTTTAGAGGATCCAGTCTAGTAATCTTTTTTTTATTGACTTACTCATTGTGCTCTGTGAACTTGCGTGAGTGTAACTGGAGTTTCATATAAACTAAATTAATAAATAGAAATATCTACCAGTGAAGAGCCATTACTATTACCACTGTGTGTGAATATGGCAGATTAAAATCAAACACGAAAACCGTAAGAAGTTACGTTGAATTAGATTAGATGGGTAACTCCATTCTTATCTATTTTCCTCCTTGTATTTTCCCCTCAAGCTTGCAAGTATGAGTTAAGATGAACTAAAACCTTGGAGATAATTAGTATAACTAGCAGCCTGGCGCCCTCATACTGCTAGAAATTACTGTTCTTAAGACTCCAAAACTTGCCATCTGTTCTTAATCACAACCTGTAGGGCAAAATAGAGCAATATCTAAAATAGTCTAATACTTTTGTTATATTTCACAGTTTCAAGTTCTCTCCAGAGACTTGTCTCTGTACTGTGAGAACAAAATAACTGAATCTGATAATGGCTAGGTGGAAGGAGAACTGAGTTTTCTTATTATTATACAGAATTATCTCCCTTTACTTGTCCTTTTAACCTATATACTGTGCTTGTAGTAGGTTTGTATGCCTCTTCTGCTAGAACTACTGTTTTACCAGATACTGGTAAAATGCCTAACAGTGATACTCCTACTCCATAGACCAGATTGACCATTCTGCTGCATAGATGTCTCCCCAGGATTTTATTTAAAAAAAAAACCCAAACAACCCTACCTGTTACATCATTGTGTTATACTAGCAGTCAAAACGGTTCTAAGAGCATCCTAACAACTTTGGCAGGGTGCTGTGTTCTGTTAGTTAACGTGAGAGAAGTGTTGCTCACAATTCAGCCAGTGGGTGAAAATCAAATAACAGAACAACCTACTTAAAATAAAAAAAAGGAAGTTTTTGAACATGAAGAGTAGCCACCTCCTTATCACCGAACTGCTCAGTCTTTTGAAAATCATGACAGTTTATCCCGAGAGCATAAACTTGCATGTATTTATATTTATAATGGAAAGATAATTGCAAATATACTAGATTAAATGAGGAATCTGAAAATGGCCAAACAAATTTAAATGACAACTTTCTCCTTGGTTGTGAGTTGGTATACCCTTATAAGCAAAATTGTATTTATATTCAAGACATGTATCTTTATATATATAAAATATATATACATGTATATACATATAAAAATACTTTAAAACATGATGTACCAGAGAAACTTGTAAAAAGAGAAATGCAAAAGTGAACTTTGTGTCTCTTGCCTTGAATATATCTGCTTTGAAAACTATGTGTACTTCATAAAACAGTTTCATTTTCACAGCTAAAAATTGTTGTAAGCTCTTGTAACTAAGCTATTTATTTTTACATATATATAAAAAAATCCAAACCACTACAAAAACCCTGCAACACATTACCCTATTTTACTTTGAACAGACACACATCCTGTTCCATTTCAGGGCAAATGCCACTCTAACTGCTTCTCTGAGTTGTAAGGGACACCAGAAACCGAAGTGCACAGAATACTCACCTGGAAACTGCTGAGAGCTTTCAGTTGTGCTGTGTGTGTAGTCTGAATAAAGTCATGAAAGGCCCGCTTTGCATTTTCAAAAAGCAGAAAAATATGTCTCTGTTTTCTTCTAACAGGAACATTCTGCGTTTTACAAAAAGGAAGGAAGGAGCCTTGATTAAATCAGACTTCCTCATCCAATTGGCTCGCTGGTTCAGTGCTGACTGATTACGCATTAAATTTCCTATCTGCCGCGAACAGCCCTCGCGCTGTCTGCAGGCGAGGTACGGCCTGTTGTCTGCAGTGTGGCTCCAGCAGCAGGGGCGCATTTGCAAACCTGAGTGTCAGGATTAGACCTGCAAACACAAAGTCTGCCAGAGGAAAGAGTTCAACAGTAAATGCAATTACAAAATCAATGAAAACTTCTCTGCATGAATTTCTGAAACCAAAAAACCACGCTTAGCGAAAGAGAGATTAGGAAAAAAAGAGCCAAATATGTAAATGTACTTATGTGGAAAAATATGCCCCTTGGGACATCTTCAAAATACAGACTTAACATCCAGTTCAGGAAAGAAAATGCAGATGGTCCCACAATAAATAGCCTCACTCTATGTAAACTTGCACTTCTGACAGAAATCCCAATTCTGCACAGTTCTTAAACATATGATTAATTTCAAATATCTGCTTAATTAAAGTTCAAAAAGGAGCATTATCATATCTGACATGACTACTAAACTTGAAATGGGCTTATGTGTGTGCCTAAAATTAATCCTGTGCTTAAATTCTTTGTTGAACTGAGGACAAAGTGAAGAAGAATGACGCATTAATCCACACGTCCTTTGGCCCAGATGCTTCCTTTTGCGGTTCACTTCACTTTGGAAATTTACTTTCAAGCATCAGGATAGCTATTTCTGGGGTAAATAACATGGATGCTATCTTTTTGTAGTAATGTAAGTTTCCCCATTGCCAAAGCTCACTCACTGAAAAACCAAGCAATTTTAATGCAGCACAAATGTGTGAGGCAAACATCCAAAGGACCACATGGATCCTGCCCCACACATTCCTTTAGAACAAACAACTTAAAATAATGTAAAACCAGGGCCATAAACTGGCAATGCCTCTCTTCTGCTTTATTTGCAACATAAAATAATGCCAACTTTAACTGGACTCAGTCTAAATGTAGAAGTTTTGCCAAAATAGCTGTCAGAATGATGAGAAATCACTCCCATGCAGCTACAGCCGTACTGGCAAAAGCCCTAGTGTAGACGCCGTTATATTGGCAGAATCCTTCAGCCAGTTTAGCATGTTCCATGCAGAAAGTGATTTAAGTTACACCAGAAAAGAAATCTGTGCTTGCCAATATAGCTCTAAGGTGTAGCTATACCAGCCAACCCTTTTAAGTGTAGACAAGGCATGGGTTTCTGGCTCAGGTCTCATTCCTTTAAAGTTAGATTTATGGGTTTGGTTACAATTGTGAGCAAAAACCAAGGGGGATTTCGGTGCATTTCATTCATGCTGACAGTTCACAGATGTATCTAAGCCTTAAATTCTGAATCTGTTAATTTATGTGTTGCCAAAAAGCAATGTATTTTTTTTTGATGCTTAGTGCTATTGTCCTGCCCCTGATAAAGCTAAAAGAGGAGAGGAAAGTATATTTTTCAGTATATTAAGTATGACCTCTACTTTCAATTATTTCAGAATAAATAAATCCTAGTTTAATTAATCTGTAAGATTAAAAAAAAAAGTGAAATCCATTATTTTGAGCATGGCTGACTGATATGAAACAATTTACAAATCAATGGTGTTCTGCGGCCTCACTAGAGCCAGCTGTTATGGTCACAGCCGGTTTCTGAACTGGTTCCTCATGCCCAGGAGCTGTGACATCCACAGCAGGTTTAGTAGGCTGTTCCTCCTTGTTCTGCTCCCATGAGCTGAGGTTTGGTCCAGACAGCCCCTGGCCCTTCACTGGGACCCAGTGTTGTTAGTCTGGCAGCATTTTACTTTCCTAAACATCTACTTGATTACCACATTCAAAAAAAGTCTACAGTATACAGTGGTGTTTGCTAGCAGAATGCATAACTAGTATCTTTCTTTTTATATTCTCAGCTCCACTTCCAACAGTCAAATACTGTGCAAATGGTTAAGCTGTGGAAAAGGGGACTTTTCACAATGGCAGCATACCATTCTGAGAGATGGGTAAGTGCAGTTACATCATCAATTCATCTGACTATTCACAAAACTGGTAAATTTTAACGGAAAAGCATGTTCTGTGGTAATGATGGAAAAGGGATCCTCATGCACTGGCTCACTCAGAGTTTATATTCTGTGGAAGCACTGTCTGGCATACATAAAGAGTACAGCGTTAAAATGCATCTACCAAGGGATATGGGAAAAGAGTGTTCTGCAATAACATAGGAGCAAGGTAAGGTTAAAATCGTAACACTGCAGTGCATAAAAGTGGTTGTCATAGGAGTTAGGTCTTCCATACCAATTTAAGATGAAAGGACTCATTTTAGGAAGGCTAGCCTGTAAGTTTATGACTAAAACTCGGTAACTAGCCACCAGATGAGCTAGCCTTGCAATGCCATGTTAAGGATCCCTGTATTGAAAGACCATGTTTGTGCTTTTGATGGTTAAAGAACCAGAAGGGACTGCTGCAATAGCGTAAAACATCCTGCGTTGATTTATATCCTGATTTGGGCAGTTTGCATTTTCCCAATCAGATGCATTACATAAACCCAGACAAACACAGTATTTAACCATAGAATATGAAGCTGCTATCAGGTTGAAAAATTGTGAGATAAACCAATGTTATATACAAACTGCAGTTTACGGCCAAATTTTATTGGCATTTTATTATAGGCATAGCAAGGTCTTACACTTGTTAAAGAATGTGGCGATAATACCCCTATTACAAAATATTCTTCAGCTTCTGTCCTAAGAAACACAGCTTCAGGCGATCTCAGAGAGTCTGTGCTCTTTTCCCTCTCAAGCTCCAAACTATGTAACTAATCCTTACGTATTTTACCAAATTATTCATTAGAATTGTAGATAATGAGAAAAAACAAGAGGAGGCAGAAGTACCTAACGCATTTATCCAAGTTCCCTTTTATCACATAACTAGTATTTAGAAAGTCCTGTAATGTTGTCTTTGATGCTTCCACAAGAACTTTTCTTCTTTTTTTAATGTAGTTGGATAAATATCTACCATTTCCATGTTTGATGTAGCAGAAAAATTCAGCTGTTCTGCATGAATATTCTGCACTTTTGGGGTGATGCTGTGATAAATGAATACCATATTCCTATTCTGGCACAGCACAAAATTCTGTTCCGTGCTATTTACATAATGCTTAATTGTGTAGTGTTGTGTCATTTGAAAGTGGAATTTGCTTACCATATTTCATTGTTACAAAACATGTCTCTTGGCAAGAGTGTGGTTTAAAGAAATAAGTCACAGTTTAATCACAAGTATCTTGTGCTGGTGTTACTGACAGGGTTTTCAACATAAAAGAAACATAACAGGCCCATTTTGCACTGCCAAAGCCCTGTTATCACTTTACAACTCTTTTATACTTCTAAAGGAGCATGAAGGAGCTTAAGAGTAAATAACAGTCTTGGTCTGCCTTTCATCTGTGGTCTGTCAGTGACACAGAGCTGTAATGCAAGCCCAGTGGGTCAATGGGATATTAACTCGGGCTACATTTCACAAGCACTGTTCAGACTTCCTAAATGATCTATGTTGGTCATTTTTCCTGCTGAAATCATATAGGGTTAAGTACATAATTACAAGGAGTAGAGAAATACTGTTATATGTTTGGTTTTGAGTTATTAGGTATAGCATATGCAGTCATTCCTATCTAGTATTTTGATGTTTTATTCCTACAATGTGTCTGTCACCTTCTCAAATATAATTATGGTGTACTTAGGCTAACACTGATAGTCAGGTTCCACATGTAGTTTATTTATACCCAAAACGTAAACATAGTGAAATTTGGGATAGCAGGGTTTATAGCAGATGTGCTAATGCATTTTGAGGTAGCATAAAAGGCAGCTCTACAAATGGAGGAAAATGCAGCTGCTGGGTATAGATAGCCACCTTGAGGATTAGCAGAGCATAACTTGGGTTTACTGCATGCCCTTCTGCAAAATGAAGAAATGCAACGCACAGGTCTTAGTATCTTTCCACTACTGTTTATTCTTTAAAAATTAAGTATGGGTTTAAAATGGAATTCTGCATTTAAGAGACTAAAAACAATTACCGTGAGCGTTCATTCCATAGTAGATGAATTTTCATCGTTTCCTCAGGAGTTTCCAGTAGACTCCTGCTGGTTTCTGACTCTCAGACTGTATCCTTTCCATCCTGCACGTACCCACGCTAACAGAGGCCTGTGCCATGCCTCCCCATCTTCCTACCGAAAGCCGTGGTAGACACACGCATCACTTCAGAGCTCAGAAGTGGGCGTGGGGCCTGAGCTCGGCTGGCTCACTGCCGCCCCTCTAGATTCTGGAGATCTATGGGGAACAGGATTAACAGCAACAGCCTTTACTTTAGCTAACATTGAACCGCACATGCTGCTGAAGTGCATAAAAACAGGCATTAAAGGAATGTTAAAGATGTTAAGAAACTAGGAAAATGTGCCAACATTATTGTAACCACCTCAGGTACGTGTTCATATGCTTTTTTTTTTTTCCAAAGATGATCTTTGTAGGCAGTGCATTTCTGGCAGTACAAAATTTCAAAAGCAGTTCTAAAATGAAATATAAAGCACCAGTTTACAAAACTATGTGATTAAAAAACAATCTTCTCTAAAAAGAAATGTTTTCTGGAAATGCTGAATGCATGAATAGAGCCTTTCAACACAACCACCCTGTTGAGCAACTCTTTTCTATTCCGGAGTTCATGCTCTCAGAAGAGTTCACCATATACAAATACCACTGATGCTAAGTGGGTAAAATAGAACAGTGTTCTGATGGCAGTCACAGTCAAAAGCGGGCTGGTTAAAGAGGAGCTACATTTGGCTTGTATTAAATCAAATATTCAGTAGCATTACTTATAGTTCTTGAGAGTAAAAGCACTTCAGAAGGGGTGTTTCTGGGTGTTGAAGCCAGATCCAGTCTGACACTCGGGAAGAGCCTCTGGGTAACCCCACAGCACCGTGCTGCCAGAGGGCCGGCCGGCACAGGGCCGGCACCCCCGGGTTACCCGCGCGTTGGGTAACGGCGCTGCCGAAGTCACTCCTGCCGCCTTCCCAACCACCGCAGACCCGTTAAATTCAGTTAATGACTTTCAGCTTGGAGAGGGGTCTGACTGCAAACCGGGCTGCTGGAACGTCCGGTTTCGTTTCTTTCCACCTCCACCTGCTTGCCGGGAGGAAGGCGGCGCCACACCGCACCCGCCGCCTGCCCTGCCCCGCGGAGCGGCCCCGAGCCGAGAGCCGC
>VWZZ01001558.1:38099-57203 GCA_013399095.1 Psophia crepitans
GTTTTTTTTTTTTTTTTTTTTTTTGTGGGAGGGAGTTGTGGGGTGGTTTTTTGGGTGTTTGGTTTGTTTGTTTTATTTCCCTTAAATAAATATAGTTTGCTGTTGTTTCCTTTCTGCAGGACTAGAAACTTCCAAATTTTTAGCCTGGGAGCAGATCTACTTAAGAGTGAATGTGTTAATGTTGTGTTTCGAGACAGAAATTGAATTTCCCAAAATACAAACTTCTTTTGACTCTGGTTTTGGCCAGCTCTGAAAATCCTCCCAGGGAGGAAAAACCCAGAAGGGGTTTTTTCTTTCTTTTTTTTTTTTTTTTAAAGTCAGAAATAAAAATTCAGTGTCTTTTGAATTTACTAGTGGCTATTCTGGGTTGTAGAATACTAATACAGTATATGCTATAAACTTTCATTCTGTATGACAGACCACAGCAGCATACCTGCTGCTAGAAGGAAAATTAACTCTATCCCAGCCTGCTGTACATTGAATCTCAAATGCTTTCTTATATCCATAATTTTTGTACTAATGAAAAATTTGCACTTGTGGGGTATTTTCTGCCTTCTTTTCAGGTTGGTGACTTGAAATTTGAGCTTCGAGGATTAAGTTGATTTGGGGTGAACTGCTACCTTGTTGCAAGCTTAGAACTGGGAGAGCTTTGATGGCAGAGTTTGCTGCTTTGTGGAAAGTCAGTTATGGCTTCTTCAAAGTATAGTAACAAATTTATACCTTGAAATAAGAGCGTATCTAACATTTTCTAAATAGAGATTAATCTCTTCAGTAAAATGTGTTGTTTTCCAGGATCTACCTCTGAACCTGGAAATAGAAACAGATCTGAAGTTTTCTACACATTAAATGGCTCATCAGTTGACTCTCAGCCTCAAATGAAAACAAAACCTCCATGGTATATTGATGAAGGTAAAGTCTTTGCAGGCATACACTTTCTGTGAAGCAACCAACCAAACGAAACAACCCAACCGAAAACCCAAAAAACTATAGTGTATTGATGTTCACAAATAAAACAAGTATGAGTTTAAATTTAGAACAGTTGAAATACGTTGTCTTAGTGGAAGACATACTATATCATAAAAGTATCTTGGAACACCCATGAAATATACCCTGTCTTAATTGAAGACCTCTTGTTTTATCCTGCAAGTAGGAGTTTACATTCTTGGCAAGCTATGTGCAGCTCTGTGGGAATGCGTATGTTTTGCAGACAAAATAAAAGCTGAGGCTTGGAAGGAAGATACTCCTTGTAGCCAAGTTTGTCTGTCTTTTGTGGCGAATGTTGCAGATCTAAGGGAACTGTAACGTTCTGACATGCCAGCTAGTCAGTCTGGAAGTAGGGGGGAGAAAATAATCTGACTCAGCATGCATGTGTTTTCAGTATTTTTTTAAAGTTATTTCCGTAAAATCTCTTACAAGTATGGGTGCGCGTACTGTAAGGATCAGTATATCTTGATTTGCTTCCAGATCTATTTTTTTTTTTTTCTCTGGTTAACTTTTCTAAAATGTGGCTGGCTTAGTGACTGAAGGGGTAAATACTAAACTAATAGTGTTAATTTACAATGGAAACCTATTGTAGTAGTAGCCTCTGAATTCCGCGAGCCGTAAAAGAAAATGGATTAAAGTTGTTCTTGGTTGCCTAACGAATGTTGTTGCAACAGCTCGGAACTCTGTTTAAAAATTAGTTTATTACAATATTTAAAATAAAGAAGGTAAATATACTCTCTAGAAGGGACTACAGAAGTAAAGGATTAAATAGTTATGTTGTTTTTTTAATTTTTGGACATTAGCTTCAGTTAATTAAAACAGCATGGGGAGAAGAGGTGATGAAGAAGAGACTTTTGCTCTGTGAATACCAATTGTGTATTAGAGACCATACAGAGAGATAAGATAGAGAACATTTGCCCTATTACATCTAGCTGTGATCTCATTTATCAAGCAGTGCATTAGTCATGACATATTTAAATCCTTTATTCTGTTATAGATAGATTCCTTGTGTTAGAACCAAGGTGTTGTGACAGAGCCAGGAGAATAAACACTTTTCCATTTGCAAGTCATGTCTGCAAGCAATTACTCATCTCTGTATAAACTCTAAACCAAGTCCTTTCCTCTGTCACACTGACCACTGAGTTTTTCCTCGTTTTGCCCGTTACAGACACAATCCATGGGGCTGTTAACTTGTATTCAAAGAAAAATTGCCATGTGTGGGTAAAAAACCCAAAGTTTTCAATCTAAATGTTCCTGAAGTTTCTGGCTAACATCTCCTTTGTCTGTGCTGTTTGTTTCCATTGGTTGTGATAAAAGTAGTACAGCAGTGTCTCCTCAGCCAGTTCAGTGTTGCCAAGTGACAAACACCTTCCTACATGTCCCCAGCTGTTATGGCTTCCTATCCAGAGGACACAATAAATCGGATGTGGTTGCAGATGCAGTTCATTGGTTTCATAGCTAAGTCTTTCCTTTTGTAAGATGGGTGGTGGAGTCACCGTCCCTGCAGGTATTTAAGGAAAGGTTAGATGCAGCACTGAAGCAGTTTAGTGGTTAATAAGTGGGGGGTGGGTCGGTTCGACTAGGTGATCCTTGAGGTCTCTTCCAACCTTAATGTTTCTATGGGGGTAAAAAGCCCCTAACATTTACTAACATTGTGGGTTTGATTTTCACAGTTGCTGAAGACCCTGCAAAATCACTTACTGATTCATCTCTCGGATTTGGGCATTCTTCACCACCACTGCAGCCGCCTTCAACAAACTCCGTGTCTACAGAAAACAGATTTCACTCCCTCCCTTTTAGCTTGACAAAAACGACAAGTACTAATGGTACTATTGGACACAGTCCTCTCTCTTTATCCGTTCAGTCAGTCATTGGTGATGTAAATACTACGGCTAACCAGGAGAGTCCGTCAACAGCAGGCCCAGCTGGGAACTCGCATGGTCTTGAAGCAGGTTCATTGGCTGAAGTTAAAGAAAATCCTCCATTCTATGGAGTAATCCGCTGGATTGGCCAGCCCCCTGGAGTAAATGAAGTATTAGCTGGACTGGAACTGGTAAATATAAATTGTAGTTGCTATTAATATTAATTACGTGTTAATTAACTTGATGTGTACACAATGAGGGAGATGGGGTTCTTTATTTTGGGATAATATTCAAGAAATTTTCAGGTAAAGCAGTGTACAGTTATGTAAACCAACAAACATCTTTAGCAGAGTAGGTGAGAATGTGGCTGGAATTTCAGCTGTTACAAAAAATCTTGATGCTTATGGGTTTTTTGGGTGAATCTCAAGCTATGTTTTGCCACAGGTGTTCTGAAACTGCATCTTAGGATGACTTGTGTTAAATTGGGGTCTTGGCCTGTCAGGCATTTCTGCGTTAAAACCTAGCGGCTGTTGGTACGCAGACAATATACCTTAAGTCATGTTATCAAAGATAAATAACGGTAGCTTGCTATTTTTCATATCTGGTTTGTGTTATCTTTCCTTGATGTACATCTTGTGCATTCTGAAGCAGGTATTCTTGTTCAAGCCACACTCCTGCTGGAAGTGTTCACAGTACCCAGTGCTTAGTGATTTTAATTGGGTTTTGAAAGGTGCTCAGAAGTGCATGTCTGCACTTTCTAACTCCAGAGGGAATCTGGAGTGACTAGCTAGCTTAGTTCAGTTCCTAATGTTGACTAGGTTTAATTCTTGCTCTCTGCTCCCACCTCCCCCAAGCTGCTTCTGATGGAATTTTTGTTTTATTTTGGATGGAGTGAAAGTTTAATCATTTCCTCAGTAAATCTGGTTAAAGAACACCTCAGCTGAAGCTTTGTATACTAAAATGCAGGAACATTGTCTATCAAACTTCAGGGTACCTGAAAGGTGACTTATGGGCACGTATTTTTCAAATGAGCTACTGCAGAATTCTAGAAATAAGAATAATAATGAATTCTTACTTGAATTTTCAGGAAGATGAATGTGCAGGTTGCACAGATGGAACCTTTAAAGGAACTCGATACTTCACTTGTGCTCCAAAGAAAGCTCTCTTTGTTAAACTCAAAAGCTGCAGGCCAGATTCCAGGTTTGCCTCACTGCAGCCCGTTTCCAACCAGATTGAACGCTGCAACTCCCTAGGTACTGAGCTTGTGCTTGTTACTTATTTATCAGCTGGGAACTGAGCTGGGTTTTGGTTTCATTTATTCCTGCAATATGTTCTTGGTATTGAACACTTGAAAATCTGTACAGGTGTTACTTAAATGAGATTAATGAATAGAAGATCAGTCTGTACAGAACATAATGCTTCTATGGATTACTTTTTTATGCTTTAAAACAAGAAAATGTTAATATATTTAAAGAAATTTCATAAAATTAAGGGGTTTTTTTGTTACGCTTTACATTTTTTACTTTAGAGGTTGTAAAGCAATCTTGCTGAAAATGGTATTTGCAAATGCAGCAATATGTGATTGCATTAGCAGGAAAAAAGGTTTTTTTATCTGTAATGTCACATTGTTTTTTTGAAAGATGAACATAGAAAAGTGTGTATTTTTATGGTGGAAGTTAGTGGTGAAAAAACTCCCTATTTTTTTTTTTTTCTTCTAACTTCAAATGTTATAGATTTCTTGGGTCATGTCATATTGCCTGAGACAACAGCAAAGAAAAGAGTGTCTGATACTTGTAAGATAGTGTGAACACAGCATTTATAATGAGAACTTCATTCCTACTGGATAAATTTAATTCAGTGCTGTAGGCTTTCTGAAGCACTCTAACATGCATTGTCAGTGGAATGTAAGGTCTTGTTCATTCTCTGGAAGACAGTGAGTCTCAGCTATAATAAAGTGCTATTCTAGTCCAGAGAAGGAATGCTTACGCTAAGGCATCAACTTAGGTATAAAACATTAATAGGAAAATCTCAAGGGGGATAAAATGTGAGGCTTTAAAGTGTCTTTTGAAAAAAAAAATTTCAGCCTTTGGAGGTTACTTAAGTGAAGTGGTAGAAGAAAACACTCCTCCAAAAATGGAAAAAGAAGGTTTAGAGACAATGATTGGAAAGAAGAAAGGTATCCAGGGTCATTACAACTCCTGTTACTTAGACTCCACCTTATTCTGGTAAGTTCATAATTCGTATAGTGGCATCCCATGCTAGAAATGCAGAACACGTGATCTTTGTTGTAATGACTGTCTGTCTGTATCACTGTGCAGCTTACAAAGTCATGCAGTGCAGTCTTTGACGTGTTTCTATGCCCTTTCAGTTTGAACAAGTTCTGCAGCATTCGCTGCATGAAATGAAGCGCTAGTTGTGTCCAAATGGTACTGGTCCTTACTTACCTCTGCTCTTTTTGACTGAGTCCCTGGGCTGTAAATGGTTGAAGGATGAAAGAGCACAGAGGCCAGGGGGTGGAGGGAGGGGAACCTCTTTTAACTTATTTGCAGAATCCTGCCTTGGCAACTGGTTTTGTACCCTGCTGTAGGAAGGATACTGGGTTAAGAGTGAACTTTTGCTATTTAGTACGGCTGTGTTGTCCTCTGTCCATAACTATCTCTTGAGTTCGTTTAGTTCTTTAATTCTTCTTGTGGCTTTGCTTGGTTTGTCTTGTGTTGCTCAGGGATCTGAATGGTTGGATCTTCCAGAATCAAAGCAGCCTTCGTTTTTCTTTTTTTCTTTGTAGCCTGTTTTCTTTTAGCTCTGTTTTGGACACTGTGTTACTCCGACCTAAAGAAAAGAATGATGTAGAGTATTACAGTGAGACTCAAGAGCTGTTGCGGACAGAGATTGTGAATCCTCTGAGAATGTAAGTAAAGACATGACTTTAAAGACTTGCTCATTCTCTGGAAGACAGTGAGTCTCAGCTATAATAAAGTGCTATTAGACTCTTGTCCAGTATAAATTTTATACTGGATCCTGCTGTGCATGCATTCCGATTGCAAACCTGAAAAGTTTGGCTAGCTGCTGCTGCCAGTCTGTTCAGTGGTTTTCTGAGTGTTTTTACTTGTTCTTGGTAAATTTGATCAGTGCTAACTGGAAATAGTTATTCATTGTTTGGTGATAAAATATTTTCACTAGTCTCCATTTGGAAATGCAATCCACATAAAGCTATTGTAAAATTTGGATGGGAATGAATACAGAAGCATTGATAAATACAAGTTATGTTCGCTCACAACATTCATATTTTCTTATTTTTAATGCTGCTGTTCTTGACAAGAAAAAGATAACCCAAATACTAGATGGAGTTTCACAATTTGATAGATGTGCTGACGCTTTAAAAGTTTCATTTTTACATGTGGTCTGCAAGTGGTCAAAATGCTTCTAATAAAAGAAGTTAACATGAGCCTTGTAATTTCTTAGGCACAGTGAACACAGGAAATATGGCTATATCTGCATGAAAAGTTGTTTGTCTTTAGCTTAACTTCTTTAAACATGCAGATAACACAGTTGTAGTTCTGAAATTCTGTGGGCTGTCACTGAACAATTTTTTGCAAAGCTTTTCTTTTGATTCCTGGAATAAAATGATGGCTTCTGAACCCTTGTTCTTATAGGGGTGTGTGTGCTGTGTCTGATGTGTTCCAGGTTCTGTGGAACAAATAGTAGGATATGCACACCAAGTAGCAGAAATCTCAAGTGGCCAAGACCACCACACATCTTGCTTCTCCTGCCTTTCCACCATGCTTATACTTTCTTTGTACTTTTGATAAAGTTTTAGAGAGGAATGAGTGCTCAATGCTTCAGCTTCTTAGGTCAGCAATACAGTTCTGTATCTTCTTTTCAGATACTGAAATATTTTTTGTTAACAAGCGCCACAGTGGTGCTCTTCTGTGACATTCTGAAAATGATGTATTAAGCGGTGCAAATTAGAGTGAAAACAAATCAGAATTAATTGACTGACAAATCAGAAAACAGTTATCCTGGTAAGTTAATGTTTAAAAAGAGCTGTTAAAGGTTATGCAAGAACATTGAGCACTGCACTAAATTTATACTGCATTAATAAAACTGGAAGTCAGATTGAATATATGGAGTCAATACATAATTTTGAAGAAATACTGTACACAGTTAAAGAAGGGTCTGAGAGCCTGTGTTTCAGCCTTTAAGAGGGTATTTTCTGCTGCTCTGACTTGATAACAAACTAGCTAATAGCTTATTAAACCCATTTATCTTAGATATGGATATGTATGTGCTACAAAAATAATGAAATTGAGGAAAATACTTGAAAAAGTTGAGGCTGCATCAGGATTCACTTCGGAGGAAAAAGGTAACTGGGAAAGGTTTTCCTTTCTTTGAGATTTGTAACAATCACAATATGAAGGAACTGAAATACCTTGCTATATAATTACAGCAGAAGAAACCACACACATACTTCTCTGCACCAGTAATGCCAATACCAGAGACTTGAGTGACCACTGGGTGGTAAAAAGGTCTTTGCTGATTCCTCAGATCTGTAAGGAACCCTAGCTGAAAAATTTCTGCCATTATTTCTTTTCTTGCCTTCCTGTGCCCATGTAACTCCCTTCTAGCCGTTAGGGAAGGTCTTCATTTCTGAGGAAGAATCTTAGACTATGATAAGGCTGGGGTCTTTGCCCACTTCCAAAATATCACTTTGAGCCTTAGGAATAATCTTTCCACTACAATATTTCATTGCCACAATGGTTATGTAGTATTTTAAGAAATAAAATGTGTAAATCAGGTTAGAAAAATCAATTCCCAACCTTTTGACCTTAACATTATATCATGTAGCTGTTTCGTTTTTATTTGGGAGACCGTTACTTTCTTTGTGAATGCTGAAAACCAGTATTTATTGCAGGTAGTGACAGGAAGAGAAATATATTGGAAAACTCTGTGTTGGGGAGAATAGCCCCCTGGGAAGCCAGTGTTGGCTGTATTCGTATTAGAGAACTGTGTCTCTAGTTGAGATGAACTCTGTACTGTTGTGTGGTTTTTATGTGTGACTGTCACTACCTCCTCACCACTTCTGTGCAGTTTCACTGTTTTCTTTTGAAAGCTTTTATTTCTCCTGGAAAAGTTGTGTGGTGCCAAATGATTCCTCTGAAATACAGAGCATCTTTTTGATCTTTACTGGAAAACTTTGTTACCCTGTTGAGCCTGTGTCTTTATTAGGGACATTTGACACCAAAAGAGTAAATCTGTTTTGTGTCATGAAAATGTTCATAGTTTGTCATAATCTTACTGTGTTATTAAAGCTGTAAAAATGAACCTTTTCTTTTTTCCTATTAAAACGTTGAAAACTTTGATTTGAAATCAATCTTGAATAGTGTATCTGGTTTTGCATACTAACCAAACTTTTTTTCTTCCCCCCCCCCTCCCCCCACCAGATCCAGAAGAATTTTTGAATATCTTATTTCACCATATTCTAAGAGTTGAGCCACTTTTGAAAATAAGGTGACTTTTTTCTTTGTTGAATTCATCTATTTGTAGAGGCTGATGGGGCTGAAATGTATCTGCTGCCTTTCAAACTGAGACAGCTCCTAGAGCACCTTTGACTTGTGTTTCATATTTCGAAGAAGATTCGGTATAATAAAGTTATATTGACAAATTTGACGCTATTGCATACCTTTCTGGGTAGTCTGGCTTTGTACCACTGGTCTCTTGTTGCAGAAGCTTATGAGCATAGGTTCCCCTGTCCCAGAGCTGTCTGCTTGAGAGCCTTACTGTCTTCCTGCTAATTATGCTGGAGACCAGCTGCTCTAAGAGTACCCCACAGCACTGTTTAATGTGACCTACAGCTTATAGCTACTTATTTTCAGTATAAGCTGCAGAGATTGCTGAAGTGATGTTTAAGCCATGGAAACTGATTTGCATTTCTCTTTTTAAGGCTAATGAACATATTTCAAGGGTTTGCCTTGATCACGTTTGCCTTCTCTTTATCAAAACAACAGATACTGGCATTTATGTATGCCTTCGCTCTTGACTGTAGCACTACAAGGATTCAGCTGTCGAAACTGCGTTTAACAGAGGTTGGGGATGTTGCGCACTGCTCGCTGGCACCTAATACTCTCAGGTTCCTTGCTCTGTTCTGCGGCAGCAGCAGTGTTGCAAGGCATTTCTCATAGTTTTTCAGTCCTTTCCTCATCACAGGAATGGTATTAGTTTATATGCTGCTTTAGTTCAGTGGTGTGTGAGGTGTGTAAGTATCCACTGCCTGTTGTGCTATGCAGAGATAGGGAAGCCACGACACCGTAACTAGAGCGTGTGTGTATAGTACACTGCAGTTCATTGTGTAGATGCCATTTGAACATACTGAGGCTATCTTTTGTGGTAGTTCTGCAGGGAAATGTTAAAGTCTGAGGGGATGAGAGATCAGGGCATATCACGAATTTAGAACTGTGTTCCTCCTTCTACCTAGGCAAAGGTCTGTGTTTGTAATCTACTAGTAGGTTAAAAAAACCCCAAAACACAACAACTAGTAACTTCTAGCGTATCTTGGGTCTATATGGAAAAGTGTTTTGAGAATAGCTTGCTATCTTAAAACCCCCACAAGTGTTGTTACTACTTCTCTTCAATTCTGTGATGTACAGTGTGCTGAGAAACCCCTGTGGCTAATGTACTTTTCTGGTGAAACAGCTGGGGTACAATACTATAATTATTATGAAAACATTTATTAGAATAAGTAGATCTTCATGTGAGAATGTATCTAGTTTTTGGTCATTAACAGGTGTGCTGTTGTAGCAAGAAATCACAGTGAAAGTAGTAAAGTAAAAGCCAGGGAATATGACTCTTATTTCACTTGTATGTTTCTGCGCTGTCTTCCACATTTCTTTAATCCCCCTTTTGTAAAGCTTGGCCTTCAAAGTTTTTGTCCTGTCTGTGCTGTACAAAGCAGAACAGAACTTAGGTTCTACTATTCAGCTTTTAGTACTGAAGTTGGTGTTCTGTGCAAGTACCTTAGCTCTTTAAGAGTAATTCAGAAGTCTCCGTTCTTCTTAGACAGAAAGCTTAAAATTAATATTACTAGCTTTGAGCATCATACTCTTAGAATCCTCTCAACACCTAAGTACTTTAAAAATCAGTGTTGTCTTAAATGCTGGCTAGGATGGGAGGACACTACTGTTTACAACAGATTTGATGAAAGTTGCCAGGAATTTCATCCCAGGAACTTCGACACTGGGATGAAGCAGCTCCTACATAACTTTTTTCCTTTGCTGTTGGAGGCCCTTTACTCCTATATGCTTTTTCTTCATGATAGCAAAATCCATTTCCTCAATGTGAGCACAGTCTCTCTCTATCCTTTCTTACGTCCTTCCCGGGTAGGTTGAACTGCTCGTCTGAACCTCTCTTCCCAAATATCTCAGATTTCTGTTTATGTAACAGAAATATTACCTGAAAATATCAGTACTTAATTTTTACTTTTGTTTTGAAACGTCTGACCTCAAAACTTATTATATTGGTAGTTTAATCCTTTGCCCCACTCCCTATCCACCTCAAACTGTTGTGGTTTTGTTGTTCTTGGTTTTGTGGTTTGGTTGGGTTTTTTGGTTTTTTTTTTGGGGGGGGGAGGAGGAGCTGGTTTTTGGTATGTGTTAGTTTGACGGGTTTTTTTTCTTTTTTTTAATGTTTGCCTAGTTGTGCAAGGCTGCAGTTAGAGCTGGACAGCCCTTAAATCTGGATTATCCTTTGGGAGAGTTCTCTGTTAACTATGTAGATGGCTAGTGTTGCTAGACTTGCTATGTGAGGCTTCTACTATAGGAAGCAGGGTAAATAACTTTCTGATTAAAAGGAAATGTTTCATTAAACTGAGTCTCTTTTTTTTTTTTGACTCCTTATTGGGAACATAATACTGAAGAGAATTATTGCTGTTCCTTTTTATGTTTTATTATTGAAACTCTTGTTTTTCCAATAAAAGCTGCTTTACTGTGTTGGGGGTTTTCAGTGCATACGCTTAGGAAGTATTTCTCCGTTGGTAGTTCAGTAATGCATAGGCATATGTTTTTAAAACATACTCTGAAACTTGCACTGCTTTTGTTTCTTAAATAAGTTTTTCTAAAATCAGTCTATGCTTAATACTTGATTGCCTATCATCTAAGGCGCTTTGCTGGCTTTTTTTTTTAAAGCACAATATATTTCAGTGCGAAGAGGATGTTGTATAGGCTATTTTCTAGTAGATGTTATTTTCCTAGTAAAATGGGGGGGTTGGACTAGATGATCTTTCGAGGTCCCTTCCAACCTCTGCGATTCTGTGAAAATACAGTCATTGTAACAGTAGAGCTTCAGAATCTGTTTTGTTTTCTTTTTAAAATCTGTTTTTAGATCAGCAGGTCAGAAAGTACAAGACTGTTACTTCTATCAAATTTTTATGGACAAAAATGAGAAAGTTGGAGTCCCAACAATTCAGCAGTTACTAGAGTGGTCATTCATCAACAGCAACTTGAAGTTTGCAGAGGTTGGTGACAGCTGTTGCTTTGTTAGAAACAATGGTACCGAGATATTTGCCCATTCAGCAATGGGACAAGAGTGGGATTTGTGTGGAAAGAAAATGCGGACATGTTGGAAATGGGAGTGCTAGGTCAGTGGTACAGGTTGCCTACACTGCAAAAATACTTCATGGTGTATATCCTTTGGCTGAACAGAGCACAGTGATTTAGGTAAGGAATCGCTAAAAGAAAAATTTCTTAGTTATGCCAGTAAGTTGTCTTAAGGCCTGTGTTTAGAGATATCTGTTTGTAAAAAGCTCCGCGAAGGGGAAGATTTCGCACCCCCTCCTCCCCCAGCATGAGGTAGTGTAGTCCAGTATATTTAATATCATACTGGAGCATGTCTGGGACTTAGGGCATTTGACAATTATTTAAATGCCACCTTTATGCATTTTTTTTAACTGTAGTTTCTCTCAAAAATTTAATTTTGTTTTGCTTACTGTCTTGTTAATTTTGAAATCAATGGGCTGCAAGTTTAAATAATGTCCATATGTTTATAGCAATAGAAGTATGTCTCTGAATTTAGATAATTATGTATCTCAACCTCATTACGTTATATTCTGGCATTTTATCTAGGCACCCTCTTGCCTGATTATCCAGATGCCTCGGTTTGGAAAGGACTTCAAAATGTTCAACAAAATTTTTCCATCTTTGGAATTAAATATCACAGACTTACTTGAAGATAGTAAGTATATAACATTGCTTGTGTAATGAAAGAGAGTTGGGGAGAGTGACTAACAGTGAAAGTATATACTCCTGGTGGTTTTGTTTGGGGTGTGGTTTTGTTTTTGTTTGGGTTTGTGGGTTTTTTTAATTGAATATTTAACAAGGTAGTGTGAGATGCTCAGGCTGAGGAGAAAGGGTTTACTGGCTAGAAAACTTTTGTTTTTCTTCATGTCAATTAGAAGATATAATTCAGAAGGATACATAGAATATAACTTGCTTGACTATGCTTATTTAATTCTTGAGTATTTGTTCAACCAAACTTCTTATTTCAAGATGATGGTGTTCAAATTGGGTTATTAGCCAGCAAAACAATTCATTAATATGGCAGGGAGGAAGTCTTAAAAGCTAAGTGCAGCCCCAAGATTGGTTACCAGGTATTTACAAGGTTGGTTAGTTTGATTGGTCCTCATCAGATTGTGCTGCTTGTTTCTAAGCTCTTTGTCATTAGTTTATCAAACTAGGAGAACCTGAGGTTAGGGAGTAAACCTACAGCATGTAGTGACCATGCCTTTCTCAACTATAAATCTGTTGCTTTTTTTGTGGCCTGAATTTCTGACATTTGTCATCTACTGAATTCTTCATTGCATTACGTAAGGAAAGACATCCTCTTTAAAATTTGAGATAAGAATTAGTAAAAACACTAAAACTTATTAGCATTATAATCTCCGAAACTGTTGTGGCCTCTTCTTTTACTGTCATGGCGACCAGCTTATCCTTTTTTTATCCCTTTTTTCTTTTTTTTTTTTTTAATTTTTTTCTGGTGTTGACAGACGTAGGTGCTAAGGCAGCTGTACCAGTATGATGAGACACAACTACGTTTAAAAGCCTGTTTTAACTTGTTCATGCAGTTGATAGAACTTAATTTTTATCACCTTCTGTTTTGCAACTTACCACTCTGAAACTTCTACTGCACATAACGTCAAAGGGAAGAAGTTAAATACGGTGCTACATTTCTGCTTTGATTAGCAGTCTGGCTTTAGCTTTTTTAATGTATTTTTTTTCTCCATTTAAAGTAGCACTTCTCTCTCTTTCCCATACCCCTCATCTTAAAAACCAAAAAAGCCTCCCCAAATTGAAAACTGTATCTTCTTTAAAAATGCAGCTCCCAGGCAGTGCCGTATATGCGGAGGGCTCGCTATGTATGAATGCAGAGAATGTTATGAAGATACTGATATTTCTGCTGGGAAAATCAAGCAGTTCTGCAAAACCTGCAATACGCAAGTAAGTCGTTGTCTTTGTTATTCTACGTGGGTTTAACCCTTGGTATATGCTGTGATAATTGGAAGAAAGGCATAAGAACATAGTGAGACTTTCTGGCCAGCATGAGTGTAACTGTGCCCACCAAGTAAAGCATAGCCTTTGGTGGCAAATCAAGAACTCCACTTGACCTGCGGTGTGTTCATCAACAGTTTCTTACTAAAAACCAGGCAACTGCCATATCTGGGACTGAACAGAGTGGAGAAGTAGTAATCATAGGCATCTTGGAATCTGCTTCCTGCCACCTGCTTTAAATCCTCACTTCACATATGTGCTACCTTGTCTGAATTGATGAATTCATGACATAGAACCACTTAATTTTGAGAGCTGTTTGGTAACTCGCATGAAGCTGTCATAGTCCTGCTTTGTTTTCAAGTCTGAGTGTAGCAGAAGACTGTTGCATTAAATTTGACCTCCCTTCTAACCTTAGATTTGAATTTTCTGGGCCATATGGAACTACACTGTTGGGGAAAAATAGAAGAAACATCTAGTCTGCTACTGTTACTGCAGCTCGTTCTCTAATGCCATTAATCTTCAGTTCTGCAGTAATCTTTTCAGCTTTGTCTGCCACTGAAACAAATAATCTTACGGGGTGTGTTTTCTCTTCTGAAATACCACTTCAATTGTAGGTTCATCTTCATCCCAAGAGACAGAGTCATAAATTCAACCCATTGTCACTACCTAAAGATCTGCCAGACTGGGATTGGCGACACGGCTGCATCCCATACCAGAAGATGGAGTTGTTTGCTGTTCTCTGCATAGAAACAAGCCACTATGTAGCTTTTGTTAAATACGGAAGGGATGACTCCGCCTGGCTTTTCTTTGACAGCATGGCAGATCGGGATGGTAGATCTTTTATTCTTACTAATTTTCTCTTAATTTTTTATGTGTATTGCTGTTTTAAATAACAGTGCCTTTATGATTAACATTTTGGTGATACTAATAGTGTTTAACTTGAAGTACTTGATGCTGGGACACTCATCTTGACCCAGCCTTACCTCAGTGCATTGATTTCATAGCAGCTACTGATTTGCGTAGCCTGAATTTCCCCTAAATTGGATGCCTTACTAAGCAGATGGTACAGAAGTAACCACAGAAATTTTTTAGCAAAACTCCTTATAAGTCTTTCTATACTTTGCAAGTTTGCAGAGAGAATTAATTTTAAATAACCAAGTGCAGGAGTGTGTTCTTTCGGTCTATATTTAAGTGGTGCACACAATTATCAGATAGTATGCAAATATTATTGGTTTTGCTTAAATGACTTCCTGTAGAAGTCTTTAGAATAAAAGGAGTAGTCACACATTACATCCTCTGTGCCATTCCTTTGAATTCTCTTTAGAGTTATCAGTGGAAAACTGTAGCCCTGTAATAATACAAATGTCAGTAAAACAAGTGTTCTTCTAGATACTGCTGCATTTAATAGTGTTTAAAGACTCTGCTCACTTCTCACGCCTGAAAAAAATGGTAATAGATGCAAAATGTCAGACTGAAAGTAATAGTTCTTTGCATGAAGAATTGAACCCCTCTGTACAGTGTGACTTGGGGGGCCATGAGGGAGGAGAATCTTGCCTCCTGTTGAAAATGAAGCTGCTAGAGGTCTAAAGTTTCTTTCTTACGGCAACCAGAAGGCAATCGAGCTTAGTTTCAGAGTGCTTGAGATGTGCACGACTGGTCTGTAAAGAATCAATTTCTTTTAGAAATGCGCATCACATGAGGTGCGCACCAGATGGATCTCCTGCTGATCTTAGGGGTTTTGGTATCACAAATATTTTTCTTTAGCTAGTGCTATAAGCTAAAAACGTCTGCTGGGGGAACAGTGTCATGGATGGCCGTACTTGTGTTGTTTGAATTTGCTCATTTTCACATGGAAAATGGAAGCAAACTTGCCTTAGTCTTGCAAGTCAGGTACAGACACTCATGGTTTATAAAATCATGAACTGTTACCAGTTGTCATGCTATTAACAAATTCAGTAGCATTTGAGGCTGAAGAGATATTCAGGTCACTTTCTTGAAGTCGTACAGAATTTTTACTGTTAATGAAAATCCAAAGTTCTTGTTCTGGTGGGTTTTTGTGTGGCATTTGTGTGGGTAGGTTTGTTAGTATCTGACACCAAGTGTGATTTTTCTTGAGCAATGCACTTTCCATGTAAGTTTACCCTGCACTAGTCCAGAATGGCATGTTTAGATCTTTTTTAGAAGGCATTTTCAAGAACTATATGTATGTGTATATATATATGTATAAATATATGTAGCTGCTATCCCAACCTGTTTCTCTTTCCTTCCTTATGCTTAAAAGGAGGTCAAAATGGCTTTAACATTCCACAAGTTACCCCGTGTCCAGAAGTCGGTGAATACCTGAAGATGTCTCTAGAAGAACTACACTCGCTGGATTCCAGAAAAATTCAAGGCTGTGCGCGAAGGCTACTTTGTGATGCTTACATGTGCATGTATCAAAGTCCTACGATGAGTTTATACAAATGAACAATGTCCTCTGGAAAATTGGAGAAACAGTACAGAATTATTGACTGTTGCATTTGCTGCATTTTTTGGTTAGTTTTAATGCAACCGTTGCTGGCAATGGATGCGATGACAAGGAAGAAGTTGACTAAGAGCAAAAGGATTACTGTTGCAAAAACTACATGTAGAGTTCTGTAATTGAAGTATTTAAGCATTTTGCACTCTGGGAAGTGTGCTTGTGTTTGTTTTATAAACAAAGTCTAAGTGAAGTTACTAAAACTTAAAGCTTTAAGTGCATTGATTATACAAAGGCTTTTTTGAAATGTCAAAGGTGGAATTATATCAGGAGGAACCTCCTTAGTCCATTGAGAATGTAGAGATGAACAGAGTTCTTGCTCGTGCATTTCTGTGGACCAAGGATGTCGATTCTCTTGTGTTTCTCTATCCTCCACCCTGTCACTTCTCCCCACCGTTGATCCTTTTAGCACCATAGATTCTCTCTTGGAGAGGGTAAAATTCCGTTTCAGTAAGATAAATTTTAGACCACTCATTGCTTATTCATTCTGTTCTCTGTCTACTACGTTTTCTGCAGTTCACACATTTGCATCTTCAAAAATTAACATTCATTCAAAGATCTGAATTCCTATCTTGTGTGAAAATCAAGCACACAGACTTCCTATTTGTTAATGTGTGTTTTTTGGAGGGGTTAAAGAGGAGGAGAAGGGGGAAGTGTAATTGCTGAAATGTAAAATTAGCAATGAAAGGTACCAGATGTCTTTTTCTAAGTGTCTCTTTAAAGAAACAAAGCAGTCTGGAACAGAACAGCAACTATATACAAATGATTTGAGGACACAACAATAAAATAGTGGATTGCCTCAGGGAACGTTACTGAAGTGAATGCTAGTCCTTGGTAAAACAAAACTGACTTCTCCAGTACATTAAGCTACTACCTGGGAATATGTTGTATGTCTGACTCTTAATTTCAGGATTACTAGTGAATTTGAAAATCTCTGCCTAGAAAGATGAAACTATAAATAAAAGCAGATCAGAGTTTTACTGTATACCAAGTACCTAAAGAAAACTAACTTGAAAAGCTGCAGAATCTGTGTTAATGTAAAGTATTATAATCTGAAGTCCTGTTGGCAATTAAGTACTCTTGTTTTAGTTGCTTTTTAGCTACTTCTGTCTACACTGATGAGCAAACATGCAACTATATACATACAGTAAAAGCTGGTTGTACAAATTGCATATATATGAGCTGTACATTTCCAACTCTAAGATGTTTTATATGAAAATTCTTTTTTGGGATCAGTTCTACAGAAGAAGAGGTCACAAAATGTAACAGAAAAAGCCGCTTTGAAAATGCCGCTGTTGTAAAGACAATGGAGACTGATCCCATATTTTAGAAAATGTGGTTACTTTTGTTCTCGGGAAAAAAACCTAAACTCCTTTTTTTGGGACACAGAACAGTACTAGAGAGATCTGAAAACTGTGCTTGAAGGACTAATCTTTCTCAAGTGAGGGGTGCTGGGAGAGGTGATCTGTTCTGTTTAGCTGCTGCATGAAGTGTGCTCTAATTTTTTTTCACTCTCAAGAGCAAGGAAGTTAAAAGTGTCACTGTTGCTTTTTTCTTCTAATAGTCTCCTGCCTTCCATGTTCCTGCCTTATTTATCTAGTGTGTGGTCCTTGGCAAAACTCTATTTTTTTTAGTTTTACTACTGCTACAGGCCCTTGAACTCTTGCCAGAAAAATTTCAGTGAGGTGGTGGATTCATCTGTCGATGGAAGGGGTTATTGTCCATTGCCTCTTCCTTGGCGACATACCATCGTGCTGTGGGTCAGCAGATGCTCAGAAGTGCTGGCAAAGGTGCCATAGAAGCATCCCATGGACAATATAAGGTAAAAAGACTAGTTCCAGGTCTTGGCTAGGCTGCTTCTATTTATTAAAACATGCTTGAATACACTTACACAATCTGAGCAGAAGGTACGGCAACTACCCTGGGCTGTGTATTGATGATGAATTCTGGCCACAGCCTGCAGGTACCTCAAGTGATGATTTTCAGAGCTGTTTGCAAAGCAAAGGCAAGAGGGAGCTTGCAGAAGAAAAGGCAATAATGCTACTACAGCCTCTCAACTTGCTCTGTATCAAGTTGGATACCTTGATGATACCTTCATCCCCTTAGCCCAACGTGACTCTCAACCTGAAAGTAGTTGCAAGCAGTGCCCCCTTCCCAAGAAGGAGCAAACACTGAGACTTTACCAAAAGAACAAGCACAAACCTACGTACCAATGAGACCGATCTGAATGTCTGGATTCTTTCCTATCTAATTTTCATTATGCATTCACTTCATATGTCCTCTACTCTTGCCATCTTTCTGCCGCCCACCCTGCAGATATATGACATACTACTTAAAGTTACAGGTACACCTTACCTCTTCCTGCCTGACCTGAGAGAGCAGCCTTGCAACTGCTGTGGCCAGAGGGGAGGCCTGGACTTGGCAACCGTAATAAAGTTTTCTAGATGAATAATCCTGTAGCAAAATATCCAGTCTCGTTCACTGCTGCAAATACACAAGAATCCCATTTTTTTCAGGATGCATATTCTCTTGGCTGACGTTCATGAAAACAGATGTGTGTGAATGAATGGCTTGGCTTCTTGCCTGCAAGCTTCTGGTCTTTGCCTGGAACTGCACAAGTTGTGTGAACTCTTACTGTGGTACATGTAGAGAACAGAAAACCTGAGCAAGTTTAAATGCATTCTCGTGCACGCTGCTTGTGACAAATACTGTGTTTCAAAATGCCGGCAGTACTTTGCCGCCTGCATTTTGTACTATTTTATATTATTGCAAACCAGTAACTAGTATATGATTACCGTTTATAGCTTATCAGTTAAGAGCCCAGATATGTCTTCTATAGCACAAAAAAAAAAAAAAAGTGTTGGTTTTGACAATTGAGTTTTTTTTTTTTATTTTAATCCACAAAGTATTGGGTTTTGGTGTCCTGCATTGGATTGGAGATAATCTGGCAAAGTAAATGAAACGGTACAGAAACTGACCCCAGTCTTTATTTCCTTTCTCTGAAAGGAGTATACAGACAGAGAAGTGGTTTCACTGTGAAAAGGAACTTGTAAAATAACTTGCATACGAAGGTAAGAAACTGTTTTAGCCTCTAGCATATAATGTAGAAGAATTGAATAGGCGATGTTGAAGAAACAGCATGCATTTTTAAGCATCTGTTGCTGTCAAACGTAATGCCCAAAGATTGCAGTGACTAAGCCCCCCC
>VWZZ01001558.1:58684-200341 GCA_013399095.1 Psophia crepitans
CCCCCCCCCCCCAGTCTGCCCGCAGTGTCTGTCTAGCAAAGCACTGCTATCCACTAGGGCTGGGGTTGGGGTTTTTTATTTCCTGAGGCCTGTAGGAATAGCAGCAGCAGTAATAATAACATTAATGAATAATGATTTCTGCTTGAGACTGTAAAAGGAATGCTGTCAGTTTAAGTATTTTAAAAATCTTTAACCTATTGCAACACTTAAACACTTGTAAAAACACTTGGAAAAGATACTGTCAGGAAATGTATTGCCTACTTCTGCAATGTTTCATTTTGAAACTGAGTTTTGATTTGTAATACGATTTTTTTTTTAAATTTTTTTTGTTATTTTTAAAACCTAGAGCTGAGCCCTCCTGTGCCTCACTGTGGGAAGGGTGCTCAGGCCATCTCACCCAACTGTTTTAGCGCAATGACGTCAACGTTTGTCTCCCGTCGAGCCGCGCTCTGCTGAGCAGCTGCCGCGGCCTTTGCCTGTGCTTCGGGTGCGCGGCCACACGGGGGCGCTGCCTGTGCCCGCCCGCGGCTTCTCACAGTGCGGGTTAACGTCCGTGCGTGCCTGGGCCGCTACCGCACTCCCGCCTTTATAGTGCTGCTCTTGAACCGAGCTGGCAGATATCGCTATAAGACTTACAGAACTTGCGCAGGTTTATAAATTTTAAACCTACACCCAATCTAAGGCAGCGGGCCGTTAGCGCAGCATCGCAGCTCCGCAACTCATCGGCCACCAGGCCCACAGGCAGTTCATGAGGTGCCGCCAGTGGAGCGCGTGTCCCCGCTGAGTGTGGGCGCGTCCCTGGGGCTGGGCACTGCAGCCCGCGTCCAGGCAAGGCGGCTTCAGGGCCCTCCTGCCCCAAAACGGGCCCGGCTCTGGGGCCCGGCGGCGCAGCGCAGCGGATGCCTGGCATCATGCATGCCTGGATCCGTATGACGCTGCTGTTTGAGGGACTCAAGCAGATACAACCGGGAGATGTAAAATACCGAGGAGATCCTGGGGCATTTGTAGAGCTTAGTGAAAGCTAATGAAAACTGTAAACAACTTGAATGCAGTAGTCATTTTTCAAACCAAAACCTTTCATTAAAAAAAAGAAAAGAAAAAAAAAGGGTCATAGGAAAAAAAAACAACTCTGTGAATCACAGCCTTCAATCACTTCCCGAGCAGCAGGTTCAGCTGCAGCTGCTGTGCCCAGCAATGTGGCGGCAGCTTCTGCTAGCCCTACCTTTTGTTTTTCTTCAGGTGCTTCCTCAGGGATCGTTCCTGGCCAGCTCGGGAAACGGGATCTGCCACATCAGGCAAGCAACGATAGGGACAGTTGGGGGAAAAAAAATCAAAAGCAAAAAGGGCTGATTACCGAGTCACAGCACAACCCGGCTGCGCAGGAATGGCCCAAGGCGCTGGGGCGGCCTGGCGGGAGGATGACGGGTCCTGTGGCTGCGGGAGCTGTGTCGGCCGGTGAGTGAAAGGGTGCCAGTCCCACCTCAGCCCGCAGCCTGCACTCGTAAGCAGTGACAAATACATGTGATGCATTTCATAACTGAGCCATAGTGCAACAAAAACATTTACAAAAAGGAAAAAAAAAGCCAACCGACCTAACAACCACCATCCTGTATTTTATGTCCCCAATGGTCACGTTTTGCAGCTGATTGATCTGTGCATACAGAAATCTGAAAGTGGATGTTGTTATTTATTAATTAATTTCATAAATTAATTCAGTTATACCTTAATTTAATTTAATTCAAGAAAAAGTTGGAGGATTCTGGGGTCTAACTATTCTCTATGTGCATTAAGTGAAAACTGCAATAATTCTGTGCGCTCTGTGCATGCGTGACTCTGCACTGTTTCTCTGTTTTGTTCATGCTGCCTTGTTTGACAACTGCTAAGCCACAGATTCCGGCCCCTGGTTTGATGCTGCAACAGTGGGTGAGCCACAGCTTTGCCAAGGCTGAGCTGGGCTGGGGCGCTGCTGGGGCTGGGCCTCCTGCCCACACCACAGGGCTGGGTTCTGCTCCTGGGGGTGGTGTCACTCAGAGTCTCATCCAAAGCCCAGAACAGATATGTGTGTTTCATTACCCCCCCCCCCACCCCCCCCCACCCCCAGAGCTGCACACTACCTGTTGAGGTAAATGGTATGTCAAATGGTAGCTACACAGTAGGGGTTTTTGGATAGCAAATAAGTCATGGTGTCCCCCCCAACTCTGCCAAAAAAAAGTCCACTTAAGCCCTAGTTTAAGCAATGAAGTATTTGGGTGTCGGGACCGGGGGGGACAGGTCGGGAGGGGTGCAGTATGGCCATAAGGCCTCTCCTGCCTTCTGTCGCTCTGTGATCAGCCCAGCTCTGTGAAACGGCACTGTCTGCAGCGCAGCGAGCAGGCAGGCAGCACCCCTGGCTGGGCTCTGCCTGCGAGGCAGTGACAGCCAGCAGCTCCCGAAGGCAGGAGCTGCACAAATACAGCCTTTGTAAGTGTGACACGCCTGGCAGCCCTAGCTTAACCAAATGCTTTCCAAAGTTCCTACCTTTAGGTTTCTAATTTTTGAGGAGTCCTTCCTTCCCATCCTAGTTGTCCTTCATTTTCAGCTGATTCCCTGTTCCATTCCTGGGAAGGTAAGCATAATTGCGTATAAGTTACATAGTCAGTTCTTTTTGAACAGTCTCTGTATTGGCTGGATTCACCTTCATTTTCTAACCAGACAGTCTGGATATGCTAGCACTCACACATTCAGACGCTAGTCGCTAGGTAGCATCTCTCATTCCATGCTGAGGGTGGTTTTTTTTAACCATGCAAATTTCCCACTTATCAAAGTAATTTGCAAAGGCAATTTTGTTTCTACTCATCTATTACAATAAATCAATGAATAAATAAATGATAATGCAGCAATTAAATGTATAATGAGATGGGCAACAGCTATTAATAAATGCAGAGCTAGTTGCCCCAAGGTGAACAGACTTCCCCTCTCTTCTTACAAGTCAGGTGATGATCTTTCTATGACGGAGAAACAAGCAGCTGCTAAACATGTAAATAAAACCAAGGGATATATGAGTTCACACTATAACGCTGCTTTTCAGCCTCATTGTTATGGTCACATTATCAGTACTTCTGTGACTTTTCCTCTGAATATTTAAAGACAGGGAGGGGATATGCAATTATTTTTAAATATCCTTCTGCCAAATGACTACCCAACCAAGTTGCTGAGGTGCTGGCTCCCTTCAGTAACCCAACTGGTGCAGCACTGAGTTTTATCCCAGCAGAGCTATTACAACCCAGCGTTGAGCTGCAGGAAAAGCCAAAAGAAAATGCTGAAATTCCATGAGGTATCAAATCCCCTCTTAAAAAAAATAATTAAAAAAATCAGTATTTTAAGTATAAAATCTGAAACGTTACAAGCAATTTGTCTTCTAATTTTAAATATGGTTGTGAATTGAATATCACTGTTGCTCTCACAGAATCATAGAGATTGGAAGGGACCTCGAAAGATCATCTAGTCCAACCCCCCAGAGCCACCTAGAGCACATCACTCAGGAACACGTCCAGTCGGGTTTTGAATGTCTCCAGAGAAGGAGACTCCACAACCTCTCTGGGCAGCCTGTTCCAGTGCTCTGTCACCCTCATGGTGAAAAAGTTTTTCCTTATGTTAACCTGGAACCTCCTGTGCTCCAGCTTGGACCCATTGCCCCTTGTCCTATCGCTTAATGAGACCGAGAAGAGCCTGGCTCCATCTTCCTGACACTCACCCTTAACCTGTCTATAAACGTTGATAAGGTCACCCCTCAGTCTCCTCTTCTCCAAGCTAAAGAGACCCAGCTCCCTCAGCCTTTCCTCATAAGGGAGATGCTCCACTCCCTTGATCATCTTAGTGGCTCTGCGCTGGACTCTCTCTAGCAGTTCCCTGTCCTTCTTGAGCTGAGGGGCCCAGAACTGGACGCAATACTCCAGATGCGGCCTCACCAAGGCAGAATAGAGGGGGAGGAGGACCTCCCTCGACCTACTGACCACAGCCCTTCTAATGCACCCCAGGATGCCATTGGCCTTCCTGGCCACCAGGGCACATTGCTGGCTCATGGTCATCCCCCCGTCCACCAGGACCCCCAGGTCCCTTTCCCCTACACTGCTCTCCAGCAGGTCAGTCCCCAACCTGTACTGGCACATGGGATTCTTCTTTCCCAGGTGCAAGACCCTACACTTGTCCTTGTTGAATCTCATCAGGTTCCTCCCCGCCCAGCTCTCCAGCCTATCTAGGTCCCGCTGAATGGCAGCACATCCCTCTGGTGTGTCAGCCACTCCTCCCAGTTTAGTGTCATCAGCAAACTTGCTGAGGGTACACTCTGTTCCCTCATCAAGGTCGCTGATGAAGATGTTGAATAGCACCGGTCCCAGCACTGACCCCTGAGGGACTCCACTAGTCACAGGCCTCCAACTAGATTCAACCCCATTGACCACAACCCTCTGACTTCTGCCCTCCAGCCAGCGCACAATCCACCTCACTACCCGATCATCCGGGCCACACCTCCTCAGCTTGCTCACAGGATGCCATGGGAGATGGTGTCAAATGCCTTGCTGAGGTCAAGATAGACCACATCTACTGCCCTTCCATCATCCATTCACCTGGTTACATCCTCATAGAAGGCTATCAGGTTGGTCAAGCATGACTTTCCCTTGGTAAAACCATGCTGACTGTTCCCAATAACCTTCTTGTCCTCAGTGGTTTGTTATTGCCATAAGGAAAAAGCCGCATGATCTTAGTACCTTTTTACCCCGAGTTCTTCCTGCCGTAGCAGGCACGCTCCAGGATGCTTCATGTTTCCTCAACAACTGTGTGTCTTCAGTATTTTTTCCTGTTCAAAATTAAGTGCCAGTTACCATTTCCTAGGAACGGCCTTATTTCATTCTTCAATAGCCATAACAGTGTAGCCCTTGTCATTTTACTCCTACTCTTTCCTGAAAGTGTGCTCACTCTCTGTGTGTCTCACTGCTCCATGTTTGCATTTACTCCCATGTATGCTCCACCATCTGAGATCACATTATTCAGAAAATTTGTTTTTAAAGCAATGATTGGTGCATTTACTGTTTTTGCCCCAGTCTGAGCTAACTCTGGCAAGAGTGATCCATTAACATGGGGCTGTGGAGATACAGCATTACCCAGAACATCAAGTTGTTAATCTAGCAGTTTCCTATATTTAAAAGAATAAGGTTTTTTGGGTTTTTTCCTCCCCCTGCATACAGTTTGAGAATTTCAAGGGTAGCTCATTAGTTAGCAGAGACTTCAATGAAGCTACAGTGGTTGATGTATTGTAATAGCTGGCACAAAACAGAATTATCTTAGCAAATTAGTTTCGCTGATATAGGGAAGCTGGCCAGATAAGATGCAGCGCTGATGGCTGACCTGACCCGCACATGCTTCTGGTGGAGTTACGCTGATTCACAGTTGAGGATGAGTAGCTACACTTAACAGAAAGTGCTCAGGAAGAACAAACAAGCCAGCGTGGCCAGGACTGCATGCAGTACGCTGCCTGGAAGGGCTGTCCTTGAGCCTGTCTGGCTGCCCTGCAGCTTCTGGCTAAGGTGGGAAATATTAGGTGATCCATTCATAGTTTTTAAACAATTCAAACACTCCGCAGGAGGCTGTTTCACAAAGGAAGCTCGACGAGCTTTTTTCAACTCGCATACTGCAGTCACCAAAGTTCAACTGTATTTATCAACCCTAATGAAGCAATTTCTTTGGCTTTCCATTGCTGCACCTGTCTGGGGCTTTAAAACCCAGCAGCAGCTGGCATGAGGGAGAGGTACAGCAGTCAGTTGACCTGTGGAACTTTTACGAAAGATACGTAGACTTATATGGGATCTTTCATGCAGATAAAACCTAATGCATATAACTCTCCCCCAACACTTTACTAACGGACTACTCCCACTTTTCCTGTTTAGACAGGAAAAAAAGAAGCCCCAAAGCCTTTAGTAAATTCACAGTATATCTAATTTATCACTGAATGCAGCTGTCTCTGGAGCAGGGCGCAGAAGCTGTTTAAAACCAGGCAGAAAAAATACACGGTAGCTATAGAAAGCTCATATTTGAGAGGAATTTCTTTTAGGAACTGTCATTAGCTGGATGTGTGTGAGGGCACAGTAGTGATAAAATGAAGCAAGGTCTTGCCTGCCATACTTCTTCTTGCCATTGCTCCCTGGAGCATGATGGCCAGGGCAGGGACCATAGGACCTTCCGGTGACATTGTTGGTTCATTGCTGTACAAGGTGCTCAGGACACATTAAATGAGTATAACGTTTTAAGCAGGCATTAGAAGTGCCTCCAACTTCCTGCTGAGGATGGCCGGAAGAATTTTTCAGCGCTAACTCTATCAGCAGGCCCCAAAAGATCCCCCGCCAGATAACTGACAGTTTTAATATCTTTCATCCTTTAGAAGCAATTGCTCCCAAGCCCCGGGACACCCACAGTTTGGTCAAGGCTGCTGACTGATCTCACAAACAAGCATTTTGGAGCTCAGTGGAGCAAAAGTCAAGTCCCCCATAAGCTCAAAAATGCAGTGTTGTGAAAGACCTGATCATTAGAGCAGGCTGAGAAATGTACAAGGAAGTCCTGATCCCCGCAGATACTGGTATCGGTGGGTGGTCAAAGCCTTGCCACTTGTGGGACACGTGGATTAATATAGTTATCAACAGTCTGTAGAAATGAATGGATAACAGGAGTTTTGCACTGTGGTTAGTAGCATTCATCCTGTCTTTGCAGAGGCTGTGAAACCTGTTAGACACTCTACAGCCAAAACCAATGGCCACCTCCTTTAGTTCTTACGACAAGCGTGGGGAAATTAAATGGTAACATGCAGAGAAATACAATGATAAACATACGGGGGGGGGGGGAAATGAACCCTTTCTGCAAGGTAAGAACTCAGTGATAAATAGATCTGTGCATACTTCCCAGCCTCATTCCTCACTTGCCAAGTCTGATGCTATTTTCATTAGGTCATGTTACCATACATGTCATTTTATACAAAGGTGCAGTATATCACAACTGGAGGTTGAGGTGCTTGTAGTGAACACAAATGAGCTTGTAATGGTCCATCTGCTTTGATTTTATTTAGTGATCCCTCAAGGGCTGGGAGCTAGAGTGAGAATAACAATGCTTCAACCCATCTGCTATTGTAGTACCAGCTCCAGTTGAATTATCACATGTTCTGAGTGGCTGGCGTATGCTGTGACATAAAGCTACAAGAAAGTGTTGCTCTCCAGCTGTTGTGTTGACAAATACTTTTCAGCCAGTCATTAAGTTCAGCTCAATAACCAGGGGGAAACTGCAGCTAAAAGTTGATTATTATTTTATTTTATTTTAAACATTAGAAATCACTAGTACAATATATTTTATTTAAAAATGTGTCACTAAGGGCACACATTGTATATAATCCCTAACAATAAAAATTTCTCTGTGATGCTCATAAATTTTTGTGTTATAGGATTGGATGGGCATCTCTGTAACCGACAGTGTAAATCTCAGTTTAAGAAGCAGCACATCTGAAGCGGTGTATGTATAAACTTGCTGGCTTAGTGGTGCTATGGGCCATAAGGGTGCCTGACCACAGATCAGAAAGAGATTGTGATCTGAGGCCACATGCAATGATGGATAATTAGATTTTCTTTAAATGGAGGAGGAAAGCACGTAGAGACCTATGCAGAGATGTGTACCTGGTGGATGCAACAGGTTCAGATGGCTCACCTGGCAATGTGCCTCATCTGGGCATTGCAAGGTGTGATTGCTAAAAGTGGCCACTAATTTTGCCTTTGCTCCCTCTTCCATTGGTGGCGTCCTGCTGAATTGCTCCGGACACTCTGGAGGCACCCTAATTTGTGCCCACACAGGACGCTTGCTTCAGAGCAAGTCTTGGAAAAGTATCTGTGGATCTCTGCTGACAATGATCAGATTCTCCCTTTCTCCTTCCTCTCTCCACACTGTCCTCTGGGGCTGCTGTGGCTATGGAATCTGCCACTGTGTCTGGGAACAAAATAAAAGGAATTTCCCACGGGTTCAAAGGCTGACATACAGCCAGATGTGAGGTGCCCTGCACAGTCTAATGTTCCTCTCTTTCTGTGGATAACATGGCCAGAGAGGGCACATGCCTTTTGGGCACTGTCCACTCTTCAACAGATGCATATTTGATAAGAACAGAGCAAGTAAAATCTATTCTTGATATTCAAAACACTCTCCAGAATTCTCATCCCTAATGTGAGACAGCCCTGCTGCGGATGGAGAAGGGATTGGTGAGAGGTTACACCTAGAAGACACTACACGATGGTACCAAACCCTCACTGCTGCCACTACCCCAGGAAGGCAGGATGGGCTCTCTGGAGCATGGCGCTTGTGTATTTCGTTAACCATTGCATTAGGGATTCAGTTCTTAAATACGACTTAGGCTTGTATTTTGTCTCAGAAGAACAATAGACACTGTTCACACTGAAGCATTTCAGTTCTAGAGGTTTATATTTCCTATTGTATCCGAAGACCTGTAGGTGCCAGCTGTCACTGGTGCTGCCGTTGTATTATGATCCCCTGGCTAGTGCAGGAATTGTTGATTACGTTGCCTTTTGAATCAGTTGATTACCATGAATAATAGGCCAAAAAGGCTGTCAGCATTTTGACTTTAACTATAACTGTTACAATTAATTATGGGTTTAATTAGCATATATGCCTAGCAGTAGAGAATATAATACTTCATGGGTAACAGATGATCCTGCAGCTGTAACATAAAGTGTGATACAGGTTGGGATACAGATAGTTATTAATAAATGGCTTCTATTGTTTGAGGTCCTTATTTATACAAATTAGCAAGCACGACATAATCAACCCAAACTGTATAATTTATAATAATTGATTCCATTTTGACCGACCACCAGTCGGCCTACTACATGCCCTCAGAAGAAAAATAGCCCTATTAGGATAAGTTTAATCCTAAACATAGCTAATGAATCCTATTACTTTAAGGTCATATTTGAAGCTTTTGTTAATTGTCAGAACCATTTTAAATTGATTAGAGTTAAATTAAATCAATGTAATGTTTAGAAAAACAATATTTCTAATGGATGAGGCCAAGCTGACCTCGAATAAACATATTTATCAACCGATTTCAGTGAATGAGAAGGCTAGCAGCTGGGCTCATAATTCATGATTGTCTATAATATGGGAAATGTCACTATCTAGGCAATTAATTATGTCAGGTAATAAATCTGTTGCTCGCAGTTGAGCATTTGCCAGTTGGGGTGACAATCCCCTCAGCAAGGTTATGATGTTTAGAAACTCTCTCCTCCCCCAAACCCATGCTTGACAGTAGCCAAACAGCTACGTACAACTTCAGGGGAAATAAATGTGGTGTTTTCATAACTGACAATTACCTGACAACATGCCAAACTGTGATAACTTAGTATGGAATAATTTCTCTACCAGGTCATTTCACATTACAAGGACATTCTATGAGGAAAAGGTTTTGCTGAACTATATAACAACATTTCCCAGGCTGGAGAGGTCAGAAGCTATTCATAGTTCCTTACAGACCACTATTGAGTGATTGGTTTGCAGTAAATATATAGAGTCGCAAAACGTATAATGATCAGAATAATAATTGTTTTGCACAGGCTTGAGAGTGTGAGAAGTTCAGAATGGGTTAACATGAACTAGGCTACATGATATTTCACAGGTAATGACGGGTACAGTTTAATACAACAGAACACAGGAAAAATGATACACAGAAGTAGGATCAGTTTAAGGTTAATCATGCATTCAGCAGCTTAGGAAAATGTCTGGCATTATTGCAGACAAACGACACAAAACATCTGTTCCCTGTTCAATATTTTGTCAAAAAAAAAAAAGAGCAAAGGTAAACTAAATTTTCATAAACAAAGGGTGAGAAAACAGTATAAAAATGGTACAGCAGTAACCAGAGACAGATAAATTCTCATTTGTATAGTGTTATATGTGCAGCATAAACTGTTGAACAGATCGCAGAAGAAAAGACTGAGTGTAAGTAAAGCAATGCAGTATTTCTGTTGACAAAGAGTCGGATAAGTGATGAAAAGTTCACCAAATAAAAAAGAATCTGGTGCAGTTCAAATGGATTCCTACCATTTTTTGGGGTGCTTTACTTATTCTCTAGAGGTAGACTTTCCGTTTTGCATGTCGATACGGGATGATGTGTTTTGATCAGCATGCTGAAGCGGCACTGTGTTTGCAATGCGTGAATCATCCTCTTACTATCTTGCTTTTGGAGCATCAGCTGTTTTTTATTTTTCAGATTCAGTCAACTGAATTTGACCATTAGCCCTGAACTGTACTAATAAACCATCGTATCCTGGCGATCATAATCAGTTAATATAGCCTATACCAACTCAGGTTTGGTTTTTTTTTGTTTGAAGTGTATCAACAGCTTCTTAAAAAGTAGTTGTGAAAAGTACTCAAATGCAAGTTGTAAGCTTGCACAGATTATGAACAACAGATACATAAAGAGGCCTTTCAATCATAGTATAAAAATCACCTCCTACGAGAAGAAGAAACTACGTTTGCTTTCTAGGTGCCCAAAGAAGGCAGAGCAATGTTCACTAAAAGGTCCTGCCAGCAGGGTGTTTTTTTCATCGTTTCATGGATGGACACTTATGTCTTAGGACATAAGAAACATAGCTAGAGGTCATCTGGCAGGATGAGACCCTTCATATGAAGCACCTAGAATTCCACCCCATGGGCAGGGTGCCTTGATCTCTGCTGCCTCTCCTGCAGAAGCTACAAGCAAGCCCCAGTCCCTCCATTCACTCTCCCATGATGGGAAATGTTCTGGTTCACACAGTTCAACTTCCCTCGTGCTTCGCCATGAGTCTGTCTGAGGGCTGGCCTGCCTGTGTTTACACTGAAAAACAGCGGCTCAACCAACACTTCTTATATGGTTGAGCATGACTCATCCCAGTTGGTGAAATCCAGCTTTGCTTTCTATTTGGACTGGACTCTCACATAAGGCTATTTGTGTTTCTGAGAATAAGACAAGCCATAGTGAAAGAAATTTATCCTAATGCACACAGACTTCATTTGTGGCTGCAGTGACTTCAAATCTCTGGCAGATACTTTGCAGATACTACTTGCAATTAAGCATTTAAACAAAAATTGGTTACATATGTATTAGCAAGTTTGGAAAAATATGAGAAAAATTGAACCATTATCTGTTAAACACTACGCTGGAGAGTTGCTTTAGGATATTAAGACAATTTGTGTGTGTGTCTGTGCCTGTGCGAGAAAGAATGAGAGACTGTGTTTGTGTGTGTGTGTATAATTACTATTTCATTTCTCGGGTAAAAGTCCTCCCCCCATCCCCCATCCACGCTCTCCCCCTTTCCTTTATGGCAAAGAAAATTGCTCTTCTAACCTGTCTTCAAAATGTAATAACTTTACTTGCAACCAACCACTGTAGACCCTGACTGGACTCTGAATTATTACTGTGAGATGAAACATTTCTTTAACAAAACTGAGTCCTTTAATATCCCCCATCTCTGTTATTAGATGGACAAATGAATTTTACTTTGAACATAACATGTGGCATTGTCTGAAAATTGCTGGTATGAACTGAAGTTGGCAGGTATTTTCTTGCTCTCCTCGTCAGTGATTGCCATTTATTATATGTTGCACCTTTATCTGTCAAATACTGCAGAGCGCTATATTGATTTGTGTCTGCTGCAAAGCAAAGGTCACTTTGATCAACATACTACAAAACCAGAAAAAGTAGGGTTCTGACATTTCATTACCTGGGAAAAAAAGGACTAAAATAAATAAGAATATGTTTGAGAACAGAGCACTTCAATATCACAGTGTGCAGTAACTGTAATTAACAAAAGAACTGCTCTATTGAGGTTAAAGAGAAAAAAGAGAAGGCAGGTTTTCTTGCAGGGACTATTCTTTACATGACTGATTCTGTAACATTACAGCTGTGATCTTACTGAAGGGTTACATTCATTACAAATCAAATACATTGGCTTCTCAGATTCAGACTTTTAATGAGCAATAAAACTCAGGAACTCTTTAGGAATTGGGGAAGGTTTTATAAAACTTTTGGTCTAAGAAACCCTAATGAGACTGGGAACATTCTGTGCTATACCCAGATGAAGAGATGGTTCCTACCTTAGGAATGTGCAGTCTGAAGAGATAAAACGGGAGAAAGAACTGGACCCACAGCTACATGTGGCTTGCCCGAGGTCTGCAAGGAGTGAAAGGCAGAGCACAAGATTAAGCTTAGATCTCCATTTTCTAATTGTAGTTCCCAAGAGCTTGGGAGCCTTTCAGAACTAGCATACAGTTTAAAGATTTGTAAGTAAAGTGATGTCCCAGGTGACTTAGTCTTGTTATTTTTCTTCATGCCCAGTGTCTTTTGGGCAACCCCTACATATTGCTTCACTGGGACCAGCAGTCACTTCTTTGTCTTGCATAAATTTTTCATTCTTGCAGGAAACTTCTGGTTTACATTTTGGGAATCTGCTTTTAAAAATCAGTATAGTTCCCCATCCCTTTCCCAGTAGTTTCTTGCTTGTTTCTGCAAGAAAATCTGTCATTTTTCATAAAGCGTCTGGTTTTGCTAGTAAAGATAATAATTTTGTGTTGGGTCTTCTGTTTGGGTTTTTTTCCCCCACGCAGCACCCAGATGCTCTCACTCAGGAGTGGAGTTGCTAGACTGGGCTTTTCCTGAGACTGGATCTGGTAGTTCACATCCCTGGCCTTTCTACACAAAAAAAATGAATCTGTGGTCTTACAAGTATTATTGCTGTACCTGACACAGACAAACAGGTGGTCAAACTGCTTTCCCATCATTATTGTTGCGAAGTTGTATGTTTTCTGGTTTTAAATACAGTGTATAGTTCTTCACCTGGAATCACATTTGCTTTGCTATACAGCAAGCAGTTATACCTAAGATCTTTTGTTATACCTGCGATCACTAGGGTGCATATCACAGCTTGCATGGCATATGGCAGTGCTTATCATGTCAATAACAAAGTCTGAATAATGCAATTCTTGTTTGTAATTATCTTTTATTATTATCAAGGGTCATTCCTGGGCTCTTCATCCTTTCATCTCATGTGGAATTTTGGGCTTCCTTATTAATTAAATAGCCAGTGTGATTGAATTAGCCAATTAGCTCTGCCTGAAGGGATGAGCATTGATCCAAACAAAGGGCCTGATTCCACAAACTTGTTGCTATGAGGGAAAGTCTTGCAGGGATCTCGCTGGCAAGAGCGGGCTTGTAGGACTTGGCAAACTATTGTTTGCCTGTCCCAGTTAATTTGCAATTATTAGACTAGGTTAAAAAAAAATAAATCCTTTAGATACTTTCTTGCTAGGAAAGTACTGCTTATCAAACATAAAACCTTTCAGGGGATGTTCAATTTTATTAAATATAATGTGTTTGAAAAAAATTAGATGTTGCTATATAGTGTTCTGATGTTACCTTTTTTTTTTGTCCTCAGGGTGACTTTAAATAGTCATACTGTAATTTAAAATTTGTAAAAATTAAATTGAAAATGGGAACAAAACCTTTTAACGTTAAGAGAGGAGTCCTGACTGTTCCTCGGTATTGGAACAGTTTTGCTGTAAAATCCTGTATTGCAGAAAATGTCCCACTAAGCAAAAAATTAGTGTCTGCAACAGTTACTTCAACAAGACAATGTGTATTCCCTAATCCTAAAACGCGGATGCAAATCCCACACAGCAACACGGCTATGCATCTCTTAAGTATCTGTGCCTAAAGGCACATTGGATATGTATGCAAATACAGCTCATCTCTCTCATGCTTCACCACTCTCACTCCCTTTTTTCCTCCCTTTATCTTGACATGTTTACTATTTCTTCTACACTGTGCTCCACTGAATAGCAGATCAAACTTCAAAGCAACTTTTAGTTTGAAATTTGTTTCCAAGCTCCTAAGCTATTCTTTTTCTGACAGCAGTGGATAAGAAATTGTCACTACCACTGGTGACATGCCATCGGGAGATACAGGAATAACAGATGGGCAGCAGTGAGATAGCAGGAAGTAACTTCTTTAAAAGACTGTGTTGACATCACCAACTATGGGAGCAGAGGTAGAATGACCCCCAGAAGGGAATCCAATCCGCTCAGCTCTTTCTGACTCACAGGTGTTTTGTCTTTATTTTTGTACATAGATAATATTGAATTTAGGTTTGAAGTTTTAGAACAGCTATGTTAGAATTAACGGAAACTATTAATAAGGATTAAGAAAAGGATGAATGGATTTAGCCACTAACTTCAATGTTTTAAATGATACCACTAAAATGATAACTAGGATTGCTGATGTAACTTGTGTAGCTGAATGCCATTAATAAGAGTCAAGAATCCTTGATTGCAATGTGAGATCAATGGGTTATGACATTTTGATGTCAAGGCTGATGGATCTGACTTTCTAAATGAAGAATGATTGATTATGACTCTTCAAAAGTATGGCTCATTACCAGCATATCTAGGCAAATCTTGACACCAACCATACATAACACCCATTATGGTATGTCAAAAGTCATTGTTTTGGGTGGGTGGCCATGATTTCTGAGAAAAATAATTGTTCTGATTACTGCAAGATATCATAGTATGTTGAATGAAACAAAATAATGTGTGGCATCTATAAGGAAAGTACCATAAAGGCAAAGAAAAGACAGGGATTTCTTTAGCCGTAACTGCATTTTGTATGTAACAGATGGTCCACACAGCCTATGAGAAATCTGTTCTTTCTGACGGTAGCAGGAAAATGATATAAAGCACAACATGGGTTTCATTTGCTGCATTTTATAAAAGTCTATGAACTTGTCTTCCAAATCAGGAAAGACAGAGACCCATAGGAAAACAGATCTCTTGATTTCAAAGAGAAAGGAGTTGTGCTAATTACTTTTGAAAATCTCCTGTTATGCTGCACTTTCTATTTTAAATTTTAAAAAATGTGTCTGTTTTATTTATAGCACATTACAGTCCAGTCCAAAGTTATACACTTCATTGTGTAAAAGTGTTGTACAGAGGATAACATGAACACTGTCATGGACCGAACATTAGATGCAGGGCATAACGCTATCCATGGTAATAAAATAATGCCTGAACAGTCCAGCCCAATACCCCATTCTGCACTGAGCACTACTTTCAAAAGAAGTTGACTCAAATGAAAGTGCTAAATATAATTTTTAAAAGCTGTATTAAATGCCATCTGTTCACCAATCCATTATGTTTTATTGTCTCCTTCAGAATTCTTGGAAAAGCTCTGGGCCACTGAAGAAAAACCAGTCACAACAGAAATTTTTGCCACAAGATCTGACAGAGTGAAAACAGAAAATAGCCAGGAAAAGACAGATTTATCTCAGGAGATAAAGCAGCCAACTACCCTTCACTACTAGCTTCTGAATCACTAAATGTAGGATATGCAGGGTTTCCAACAGGCGTTTCAAACCACCACATTTACCATTATATTAATTTGGCTTGGGGGACATCATAAAACACTGACTTTCCATCTAGGACACTAAGACATTAGACAATTGCAAGTTCAATAATATCACTATTTCTGCCAAACCTTGCCAATTATGCTGTCTCCCAAAGGACAAAGAATATAGAAAAGCTTCATACTGAGAAAATGACCTTTTTTTAAGAAAAAAATTAAAGGAAACACTACTGTGAAGAAATATTCTTTTAAACGAGGGAATGATCTGCTGAAAGAGGTTTGTTGTTTTTTTTTTCTCCTACTGGGAAAAAAATGATGTCTGGTTGAAATAAGGTGGCAATTATTCAGGTGGGGATCTACTATAGAGTGCTTCTAGTAGGAGCTGGACTTTAACCTGTGGATCAGTTTCGGAAAAGTCAAGTCTTAAAAATAGCTAACAATTACTTAATAAATGGTAATAGTTACTAAGCAATTATTTTGCAAATTCCTCTCTGTTTTGGAAGCTCAGCAAATTCTTAAGTGAATTGTGATTTAGGCATATCATTTTATTTTTGTGGCTGGAGAATGTATGTCGGAATGGTGGTTGAGAAGTGGCAATTTCCAACAGTTGCTGTGATTGTTGAACTGCTATTTCAGATGATTATACAGGAGGTCTTTCTTGGTTTTATGAAGTAATATTCACATATATGGTATTGACTAACACCTACATGAGATGCTATCTGCTCCTGCTCTGAACTAAGGCTGAGCATACACAAAGAGCTCTGCTCCATTTGCATCTGTTCTTATTTTAGGTCAATACTGATTGGGGCAAATGATTAAGCAAATCACAGGACAGCAGAGATCTGTTCTGGATCTCTGTTGCTGGAACATCACCAGCCAGCAACATCTGGAGTTTTAGTTACTGTAAATCAGTATAATTATGAATTAGTGTTTTCAGGAGAGCAATTTCTTGGTGCTTTGTCAGATTGTAAGAAATTCTGCCAACGTTACATCACCATATCAATGCAGAGAAATCCTAAAGCAAATACCGGATCAGGCCCTAAGTGTCAGTTCAGCGTCATAGGACTGTAGGCTGTTTTTTTAATTCCGTTTCTTTTTGGGGCGGGGGGGGGGGGNGGAAGGAGAAGGAAGGAATTTAAAAAAATGTCAAAATCTGCCCAAATCTGGCAGATTTGATGTGACAGACAGCTCATATCATCTACTAACTGAAGCCTTCTAAGCAGTTCAGCAATTACTGAATTTAAGCCAAAATTTTTCTTCATCCTTAATGGAGAAGTCTGTTACAATTTAATAGTGAAGCTACAGAATATTAATAGTGGGTTTATAGAAATTGCCCTGAACATGTGCAGACTTCACTGTTGCATGTTGTCCAACTGTGGCAGTTCAAATGGTTTATAGAAGAGAACACAGTTCTCCATAAAAGAGACTGAATCGGTTTACAGCAGCTCCAACACGGGCTCCTGGAGAGCTAAGGAGAGCTTGTGTTCCCCCAAGAGGGTTTGCAGGCTCCTCTCGCACCCCTTCCCAGGATATCTGTTTGCTTCTCTGGCCACCAAACTTCCCACTGGGGGGGATTTCACCTGATGCCTGCCTGCTGTCACACAGTGCACCGTCTTTCTGGAGCTGTGTAGCTGGTATTTTGCCTAGGAAGTCCCAGAGTCAATGGCAAAATCCCTCCAAATAAATCGCTAAAATTCAGCCACGTGTCCTTTCTCCCTGACTGCTTCCCTTCCACCTGCTGCATATTCATTTTTATTAAGCAATTCTCCTAAAATACAACAGAAAAAAATTAATTAAAATCTACCTACTACTGTTGAAGTCTCGTATTTATTTTTAATATTTTCCCTGTAATCACTGAAATTCTTTAACTTAATATGGGTCATTTGGAAATGACGCCTTGGGTTTGTATTGACTTGACAGTCATATATTCAGCATACATAAGCTATAGCTCAGCAAACAGAAAGCAAAAAATAAGGCATGAAATATCATCTGTTGTGCACAAAAATGCACGTCAATGGATTTTTTTAGCATAACGTGTAGGTTTAACAATTGCAGAAGCAGTATTTCAACAGTGCGATTCTCAAACTGTGTTCTACAGCCCACTGCTGGTCCATGAAGTTGTGTTACATTACTTGCCAGGGTTACCAAGGACTATGTCCATTACAACTCTGCCGGTGCGTACGCGCTGAGGCCAGAGATACTGAAAGGCGAACAGCGAGGTGCAGCTGTAGACCACGGACGCATTCATGGCAGGTCCTAGATAGACCCACAAACATCCAAATGCAGGACCAAGTCGAAGTTTGTAAACAAGTGAAAGCTGGCTTAGTGCTGTATTCCAAGTACTGTTCAGCCTTGGTCACCTTTGAACTGACTTTCTGTGGAGTGCTTTCCAGTATGAAATGTCTTCATATATGCCAGTAGCTCTTAGTAAAGGCAGACTTAGAAAAACCTCAAGCCCTCAGCTTATTGAGTGTGGTAGCTCATCCCTAAACTCCCAGTTTCCAATTTTAGGCAGTATTTGGCTCACAATCTTCCAGAGAAATGTGAGCTCAGAGTGACCAAGGCAGCTACTTCGATCTGCAGAGCACTTGGGACAATTACCTTATTGCCTTATTCATTTCTGTAAGGTGTTAACCCAGACACCCAGGAATGGTAATTTAGATGTCATGAGGAGTTATTGAGGAGTTCAATAACTCCTCATGTAAGAAAGATCTGTACAATTTGCTGTGAGTGACATCTCAGTGTCACAAGAGGGTGATAGCTGGGTGATAATGCCACTTACTTGTTTCATTCCCCTGTCAACAAGGAGAAAAGCCTAGCAAAACAGGGAGGCACCTAGAAAAGCATCACAGTCATTTGTTATATTGATGATTATTTTTTATTTTTCAGACTGTAAGAATGCTTTGTGCTTGGTGCTGTACAACTGAGGAACTCCAGATGACTCTTTCCTCAAAAAGCTTTCAAAGAAAAACAGTGCTAGCCACAGAAAGATGGACTAACACAGTCCTGGTCAATATAGTAGTCTGTGAATTGAATTTTTGCTCATTTGCATAGTGTAAAATGAGTGTTAGTTCTGATTAGCTGAGCTTGGTTTGAAAGCTGGAAGAGTAGCACTGCCAGCACGAGCTGGAGAGCAAGTCAAAGGCAGGATAGAGCTGCATAATTATTACAAGAGTTGGAAACAAACAGAAGATTCTCCTCTGCAGTAGCATAGTTCCTGCTCTCTCCCAATCTTGATTCCCATTTTTTGCTAGATGAGGGTCTGAAGGACTAGATTTTGGGAAGAAATGAAGAATAGTAGTAGCTTAAATAAAAACACAAAACTCCTGTGAGTATAACTGGAATAGACTTTAACCACTGCATTGATGAAGTAATTTGAAAGGAGTGCTCCTTCTCAAAGGTGCAAAATTAAGTGCAAGATTTAGAGAAGGGAGGCAAATTTCTGTTTTAGGACATCATTAGCTGTTATTCCATGACAATTCCTTCTAGCTACTTACTTATTCAGGCCAATGAAGAACGAAAAAAAGTAATCCATGGACTATTACTTAGGCCATCACTTGAGCGTTTCAAGGCTATAACATATAGATGTGATTTTCCCCACCCCCCATCCCATCCCACAGAAAACTTGTGATTTTATGTGCTTTTTTATGCATGTATTAAACAAATGGCACAGCTGAATAGCTTTTCTTAAAAACTGGACATTCACCAAAAAGAAGTTTGCCAGCACAGACAATTAGGCTTTCTTCTTTTAACAATAGATTGACTGACTGGCACATTTGAAATGCGAGCGTATTTTTTATTCCTCCGTTCACCCTTTGAGCTGATAAACATGAACAATGGGAAACAGCTGGGACAGGAAAACATTTTAGTTTGTATTTTCAAAGCAAGCAAGAAATAAACCCATCAGTAGGAGCCAGATCACATCTTCTGCCTTAGGGGTAGTCAGCAATTGGGGGGAAAAATACGATCCATATTTTTAATCAAACATTACATATTTATTAATGTGCAGCTGGCCTATTGTGTGCATGATTTTTTTCTTTAACGCTGTGCTGCGTCCGTCAGCCTGACATTGTTCTGTAACTGACATTACTCTATAAGGATCTGAAATGCACAGATTTAATAGGAATCATTGAGACAATTGCTTTCTGTATTATTAGGTCTGTGTGACGTAGGTACCATCTGAAATTCAATTTTAGAAGAAAAATAAGATATTGTTCTATCAAGGCAATTTTGTGCACCTGTGATACAGTAAGAACATACACCCCCACCTTCCTATTTTCCTCCTCACTCATCTAACTTTGTGGCCATTTAATGATACGTGCCACTCTTTTGTTTAAAATGTTTGGGCAAATGTATTTTGATGCTTATTGAGATTAAACTTTCAGTACATCTCCCTGGTAGCAAAGGTTGGGCTGTTCATTAGTTGGAGGTTTGGCCTTGTCAGGTTCCATTGACTGTTGGCTAAAAGGATCACTTTATCATCATTTGTCTGCAATGGAGACAGTCTTTATTCCGCCTTGATTCCTCTGGGGTCACAGCTGTCATAACTTCACTTGCTTTATAATGCAGACCCCAGCTTTGCAATCCCCTTAGGTTATTGTCTAATAGATTCAGTTTACCTTAATATAGGTAATATGTTATTTATTAAAAAAATACAAGGGAAAGGAAGGGACGATATTGCTTAAAACACCCCCCTCCTAACCTACTGCTTGGGATCAATCATTCGGAAATTATGTTAAACTCAATTCTCACTGTGAACCCAGAAGGGAAACATAGTTTTTGCCCCTGAGTTTTACTCTCATCTTTTAGCTGCAAATCTCTAGACAGAACCCTCAGGCCTGGTTTTCCACTGGTGAAAGTTGAGATAACTCCACAGATTTTGACAAGGCTACGGTATTTTGGAGAAAAAGGCCTTCATTTGCTCATATTTTCAAGATTTTGTATCTAAAAGGAGTCTGGAGGAGTTTGGGTTTGTCTTAATTTATTTTTGGGGATTATATTGGTTTTGAGATTCTGCAACACAGAATGTACAAAGATGTTTTATCACAAACAGCATATTTCATACTTTTTTAGTTGTCTTTTCATTAGCTGTGTGAAACTGCTGCCACCAACCTTTTCATTACATCACAGGATTTTCCTCAAAAACATACCACTTCAGTGGGTGTTGTGGGACACTCTCTTGCTAGGTTTCAATGGGAGCCAATGCAAACTATGGAATACCGCAATTCATTGCTAGTAGCATACTGAGAACACCATTTGCTCCACTTTCAGCCCCAGGCTTCTGGTTCATTACTGGGGCAAGCCCAGTAGTGGGCCACCACTCTGCCTGCAGGACTGCAGGACTGACAGCCAGCAACTCTGCAGGACAAACAAGCAGACGGTATTCAGGCTCCTTGGATGGGAGTGCTGTTCAAAAGCTGTTCTTGCAGCATCCAGTAATAGAAGCAGTGGAGTGAAACACATGTTTTGGGCCAACAATTTATTTGCTGAAAACCATAGTTTTATTCAAGCTGAAACAAGAAGTTTGACCTAAGGTCAATGTGCTAATATTTTGAGCCAGAAATCAGCAAGGAGAAGGATATGCTATGTTCTTAGCAGCCCTACCACTGAAGTTTTGCTTTTCATTGTTTGTTTTCAGTAGGAAGACTGATATTGTTATCCATAAAAAGCACCTAACAGGAACAGTTTTGAACACAAAGTCCTAGTATAGAACTACGTGGGTCCAGACAGATACCTTTCTGCAGGTGACTACTTAAGGGCAGTCTATTCATTAAAAGAAAGCCTTGATGTAAAGAAAAACATAATGAAAAATAAAGAAACACTCTGTTGTGGGAGTCTAAACTTCAAGAGGGACGTTGTGCTTTCCTTTTCATTCCTTTAAGTTTGTGAAAGCTCAGACCCACACAATGGTCCCACACGTTCCTCTTCAGGAGGATCCAAACACCAAACCCTCTCCACAACTCACTGACAGGCTGTTTCTTTTCCAGACTGTTTCCTGAGAGAGTGGCTGTATTTTTGAAAGAAAACATATACTCTATCAATGGCATGTTCCCACAGTAAAGTTTCTTTCAAATCCCACTCTGTCATACCTTGTGTGTGCATTTGTGCACTAGCATGTGTTGAATTTCCCAGCCAATATCTTAACTAGAAGTTGAATTTCATTTAAGCTTCTAATTCAATGCCAAAACTCACTGCACTGCAATATCTTAATTACAGTTGGAGGTTGATAAGTGAACAAGGAAATGGAGCTGTAATGCTCCATATTTATCGTATAAATATTAGCTTTCATTTCTTTCTTATTATTTTCTCCCAAGTATTTTCCTTAAAAGTAATTAATTCAAAGCAGTTATAGAGAAAATAAATGTGACATAGGGAAAAAAAAAACCACCCAAACCAAAATACCCACAAAGCAATCTTTTCAAGGGTTGCATAAAACTGGAATAAATGACTGTTTCTATGTGTACTGCTGCACCATCCATGCAAAGAGCCTGTAAGACAACTCATCTTACAAAGGAAAATGTCACTATAGTGTTGATCATTAGGTGTAGTACAGTGCATTCGTCTGCTTGTACCCCACTTTGATTAGTATAAAGCAAAGATGGCCACAAGCACTCAGAAAGTTTTATTGAGGTTTAAATCTTCATTCAAATGATGTAAAGGGGCATTGAATGAAGATTTAGAACTCTATAAAGCTGCTTGGCAGTGTCTGTGGCAATCTATGCCACATAAAAACTGAAATGCTTCTACTTTGTTATTGAAACATTTCTACTGTAATTCTTTAATATTAGGTAGCAGCCACAGTGTTGGGACATTACTACATCTGGGAGTATTTCTCTTACTGAGGAGCTTGCCTGCTATCAATTGTGCAGGATATTATAGAACATACACACTGTTGATGTCTAGGAGATAATGGAAGAGGAATTGTTACTGCAATTACATATTATTATGCTCTTCAGAAGATAATGTGGGTTCATTCATGTGAGTATTTTGAACTAGCAAATACCCTAATTGCTTACATGTCTGTTACAATCCTAAATCCAGTTGACGTATCTTATGTACTGTTGCATTTTTATCTGGCCACTTGCACTCATACTCTTTATGATTTTCCTCTGACCTGCATAAACTGTGCAAACAAGGAACACAAGCACCTTGCACATTTCCTTTGCAGTTTCGGTCTAAGTAAAAATCCAGGAAAGCAGAGAGACAGAGCACTGTAACCAAGTGTGGTTTTTTTCCCCTCGGAATATAGAATTAACCTATGCAAGAGCAGGATAAGTGCAAATGGTGTGATTATGTTGTAGTGACAAATTTATGAAATGAAGATCGTGTGTATTGTTTCAACTGTCCTTTCACAATCTATTGGATTGACAGAGAATGTGTGGCAAATTATTCATCCATTCACTTAACCAGAAAACAAAGGAAGACAATTAAGAAACATCAGTATACTGAAGCAGCAATCAAACTGACCCAGCCAAGGAGTGAAGAGCAGCAAGCCCAGCCAAAAAATGCTGCAGTCGTCTTGCTTTATAACCATAGGTTTATGGCCAGCGTTGCTTTGCAGACTTTCCTGAGGTAGCAAGCAGGGGGATGGAGATAATAACAGATAGATACATGGGAGCAGCATGCTGCCTATAGTATTCTCATGTTCACACTGAGTGACAGAAAATGTTTGGAGAAAAGATGTGTGCTTTTGTAAATTCTTGCTTAATAATCCACTAGAGGGAGCTTATGTATAACCTCTGCTAGGCCAATTATGTCAAAGAGCTTGGTTTTGCATAATTAACACAGATGAGATAGCTAGGGGGATACTCGTTTCTCCACCTGTAGTCTTGGAGCTCAGAAATGGCATTTTTGAGATCTCCAGTTCTAACCAAAACATCTGTTTGCTTTTCTGAAGTGAAAGCAGCATTCTCATTGGCATTAGCTGAGATTCACCTTCATCATTGACAGACTCAAACCTGAGAAAGGGCAGCCACTGCTGAGCAAGGATATACACTTATGATGGAAAAGAATTAGCAAGGTTTAACATACCTTATCTTCTGTCTCTGTCTATTTAAATTCTGACTGTAAAACAATAATTCACTTGCTCTGATTCCCTCACAAAAAACAGGCAAACAACCTGGACTGCAGACGTTGCTTCCTTTATATTTCAGGCACAGTGTTTGGCTGGGTCTGCTTGCTTTCCTGGTGGAAACTGTCTCCTTTCTCTGGGAGACAGTTGATATAATATTTGGTGCCTTTCACAATATTAAATGTACAAACACCTTCAAGTTTTCCTATAATGTTAACTAAGAAAGGACAGGTTTAGATCTGTCAAATCAGAAATATGAACTTTGATTTAACAGGAAAGATGCACTGGCAATTACAATTCTAGCTAAATCTAGACATAACACACTTTCAAGCCACATAGTCACACAGTACAGTCTAGATAAGCAGTCAGATACACTATCGAAAAGCTTATCATAAAACTTGAAATTGCTGTATCCTTTACACTCATTTTGTTGCCTTTTTTCTTTCTATTTTTCTGTTGGAAGAGAAAACTTATGACTACACTTCAGCTGTCACCAGCTTTCAAGGTTATACTGATAGGAATGAGAAACATATTCCTAATCTGCATACCAATGCATTGAGAATGCAAAGGCAGGCTTTTTGCCATTGAATAGATGATGATAACGTCTTAAGTCTTTTGAATTTCTTGTGTTGTACGTGTATTATCATATGATTTCTTAAGCCAGGAATGAATATGTAAATTTCTTGCCACTGACTTGCTCCAAAATAATGGACATTACACTTGCACACTGGCAATTCAGAGTGTAAAATTGATTAATATTTGTTTTCAAAATGACATGCAATGATGTATGGATCCTTTTACAACTTAAATTAATACTTTAAAGAGATGAATGGTCTCTACAGAGGATGTTAAAGTTCAAGCTGAAAAATTTGCATATTTATATTACAACCAACTGATAATAATTGTCGAAACAGAATGTAATGTGGTTCGTTTTTCATTTTAATCTGGTTGTACTCAAACACAGGACCTCATTAACTTCCAGCAACTAATACAGCATTATCAGTCCCCATAAAACAGGCTTGCCTTGAATTTATGAATTTCAAAGACTATTTCCAGTGGTGAATCACTGTTAAACACTGGGTCAGCCACTAGCATGTGCACTCCATGTCATATGCCACAGAAGCATGAAAGTTACCTGGGCTAAAGTGCTTGAGAATCCTATGGCCAGTTACCTGCTTGCTAGCTGACATCTGGAGTCAAAATTAACATGTAATATAGACATCTTGCCTTTGATGGCTCACTCAAAGGCAGATTTTTTTTTTTGCTCTGAATGACCAAAGTCAGGAAATGCAACTTCATTCTTAGGTTCGGTAATATTCTTTAAAAGTAAAAGAAAAGCAAGAGATCTTTCCTTCAGATGCAAGTTTTGTATAAGGAAAATGCAGAACTTTTCATAGACAAGATAAGGGAACTCTGAAGATATTGAGGATACAGCCCTTGTAAATACTATTCCATTTGGATTTAAATAGCAATAGAATTAGTAGTGTATCATTTGTCTGAGGAGAGGAACATAAAATAATTATGGTATTAACATGTATTGGGGTAGTGCATTATAGACATTCTTGTACCACACTTATCAGGAAAATGAACGTCTCTGGAAGAATGAACAGTAAGCAAGTAACTTCACAGCTCTGTGAATTTTGTGTTGTGAAATAGATGGTGACTCTCCTAAAAATGGTGCTTATTTCTTTAGTTTACTAAAAGTTGATGGCTATAAAAAGATGAGGTATTTCTTACAGTGTACTCTTTCCAACTTTTTCATAAGTACTAATTAAAGGATAGTATGATTAGCTTATTTCTATGAACAAAATTATAAACTTTTTTTAATCTTATTTCATACGTTGACAACTAATCTGTACTGATCTGTGGTTTTGAAATTTCATGGGCCTAAGAACCTAACAGACCCATCTGTTCAAGAGCTGGTCTGGTAGGGTAGGAAAGCAAGTCTAACTTTCCTCTACTTTAACAGCTACAAATAACTAAGGACTACTCTTGACTCAAAAGGGCTGTCTGACAGTTGGTAATAGCTGGAGTAGAGAGGCATTCGCAATCCCTTAAGTATATTCCTACAGGGAAGAGGGTAACATTACTAAACTAACTTCCTGTAGCCCAGTTGTTGTCGTTAAGCAAAGAACAGGTCAGTTAGGTCAGCCCCATGGCAGCTTTGTGCAGTCCAGGGAAAGTCCTGAGAGGCTAAGAAAAAGAGGAGGAACATTACATAAACTCTGTAAAGTTTACAGAATAAACTTAACAATAAGAATAACAAGAACTTTTATTTAAATGAATGAAAATCCCAAAAACGTCAACACTTGGAATTATAATGTTACTTCCTATGAAGCCATCCAGACTTCCCATTATAAGATCATGAAGAACTTTTTTGTAGATCTTCCTATCAACTGCCAAATACCTGGATGACAACCTGTTCCAACTGCACAGTGATTGGCCATTCCGTTGTTGTTGCAACTTTATAATGTTGCATGAATTGACTCTTTGGATACTCCTCGCAAAATCAGTCCACAGATGAGATGTGAAATGCCTTGTTGAATTCCCAAGCTTTATTGGGTGAGCCCACCACAAAACTTAAAAACAAAATCAGAAAAAGGGCAGGCAAAGTAGTAAAACCTCTCGTCCTGCATATGAATTCATCCATGATACATGTTGGTCACCAAAGTATGACAGAATAGTTGAGTTTTCATGATGAAGGGAATGTACCTTACTAAAGAGCTCTGTACTGGGACCTATGCTATAACATATTCATAATTGACTTGGAAAAATGGAGGAGTGCATATTCTGGTGACAATTTAATTGCTAGTAGAACATTATCTGGGAGGGTCAAAACTTAAACTGATCAAGACTTGAGGAAGAATTTCTGAGCAACTTGGTAATAAAATGGCTGAAGAGAAAAGATGCTGGCTAAAGAAAACATTGCATAGGTGGGGGGAAAAGGGGGGAAAACGATACCCCAAACCAGAAACACAGTATGCAACCCTAAATAATTCATTATCACTTAGCAAAGTGAGACGGTTAGTAAGGACAGCACACAATAACTCAATGCTTAGGTGAGGAATGGAAAAAACATTATGTATACACAGCACACCTGATTTGTAAATACTTCACAGTGTTCAATCACAAACGTGGTATTAGAGAATAGCACAGAGAAAAATAATAAGGACAAGTAACATTTTGGAATGGTTTCTGAAAAATGAAATAGATAGGATTCCTTTGATTAGGAAAGAAAAGCTTGAAGGAGGATTTGTGAGGAGTCTATAAAAACATGCCTTAATATGGAAAAGATGAATTAGGAATAAATAGTCACCATTTCTCATACTACATCAATTAGGGAGCAACCTGTGAAATTACAGAGCAGCAGGTATATAGAAATATATATTTCTTTACCTGGTTCCTATTTAATCAAAACAGACTTCCATTCTATATTTAGATGTTAAAATTGTGTGTGGGTTCAGAAGGTGTCAGGAGAAAATTCAAGCAAGAAATATCCATCGAGGATTATTAAACACAATGATGTAGATGTAAACAGCAGTCCCTGAACTCTGGATTTCTGGGAATAGTAGGAATGGAAAGCTTCATTTGCTTGCTCCAGCCTTATGCCTTTTTTTGCAAACATCTGCAGGAGACAGGATGTAAAAGGCTAGATGCTTGCACAGAGCATGGCCACTGCTGTGCTCTGATGGACTGAAGGAATGGCACAGCAGCAGCAAAATCAAAACTGGAACACAGGAGTACTTGTTCTACTCTAATCACAGCTAAGCAGATCACAGAATATTTTGGTTTTCAGCCCCACCAAAAATACTGGCAAATTTTCTTACTGTAACAAAATTTTTAGCCAGTGAAACCGACCATTTCTAGTGGAAGTTCTGGCAATCCCTATGAGGCAACGAGGACGAGTTAAAGCCATCAGAAATATATGTTTACACATGGAAATTGTTAGCAATGCTGCTGCTCTTTTCCCTAGAGACAGCTCTATTGCAACAGCTTTGGAAAACACATGCACACACACACACAGAGAAACAATCAATAGATACACTTAGAAAGCCTGTTATATCATGTTGTGCTTCACAGATTTTGATAATATCAATCATAATTGAGTTAGATATAATCCATCTGACTTTCAGTATGCTGGGGTCAGCAGGGGACGCAATGCCTCACTTCACATCAATTACCACATATAGTAAGGTGGTGGTAAGCAATTCCATTTGATAGTTTGCAGCTATAAATAATTATATGGCAATAGCAGTAAAGTTGGCTCTTGGGCACAATACAGAATCATGAATTTTCATTTACTTATATCTCAGAAGCTGTTAGGCCTACTGGTTTGAAATGTGAACCCCTGATTAAGTATTTCAGTCTTTATATTAATACAGTATATGCAGCTGGTAGATGCTTTTGAGTGAACATTTTATGCTTTCTCTTATTTCATTATAATATTTTCATTACAAATATGATCACGTGATACATAAGGACTGATTAGAAATTGCTATGACAAAGAAAACTTGGTCTCATGCTTCTTTAATATCATGTTCTATCTTTCATTCAGTTTAGGGTCTGTCCTATCCAAGTCTCTGCAGGATTTCAGTAAGAAGATGTTTTTTTACATGCTGTATAATAAATTCACATAAATTTGAAAACATACAGAGTAAAGCAGGTTTGTTACTCAGAAGAGTAGTGCAGAAAGGTTGCAAAAAAATCAGTTTTTTATACTTACTTGCTTTGGTTGGATACTTGTTCTGTCTTAAATGCTGTTATTTATGAGGAGCGGCTGAAGGAACTGGGCTTGTTTAGTCTGGAGAAGAGGAGGCTCAGGGCAGACCTTATTGCCCTCTACAACTACCTGAAAGGAAGTTGTGGCGAGCTGGAGGTCGGCCTCTTCTCACAGATAACTAGTGACAGGACAAGGGGAAATGGCTGCAAGCTGCGCCAGGGAAGGTTCACGTTGGAGATGAGGAGAAAATTCTTCTCGGAAAGGGTGGTTGGGCACTGGAACAGGTTGCCCAGGGAGGTGGTGGAGTCACCATCCCTGAGGGTGTTTAAGGAAAGGTTAGATGTGGTACTTAGGGACGTGGTTTAGTGGGTAATAGGTGGTGGTGGGATGGTTGGACTAGATGATCCTTGAGGTCACTTCCAACCTTAATTATTCTATTCTATTCTATTCTATTCTATTCTATTCTATTCTATTCTATTCTATTCTATTCTATTCTATTCTATTCTATTCTATTCTATTCTATTCTATTCTATTCCATTCCATTCCATTCCATTCCATTCCATTCCATTCTTTTTATGACATGTTCTGTGTTTTAAGAGCATCAGTCAACAGAGACAGAGTGGACCTAGATATGAAGTTAGATTAGGAATAAGGTAGGAGCATGGGAAGGAGTTTAGCTGATCTAAATTTCAAAATCAGAAAAGAGCCAGGCTGAGGGACACCTATGGAAGGCTGGATAAATACAAGAAGAATAGCAATGATGAAGAAGAGAACTGGAAGAAGTACAAAGGCCCAATCTTCCTAAACTATATGGAGGTATTCCTGTGGCCCATAAAAATACAATAGAATTCCCTGGAAGTTTTAAAAGCAGTTTGGGCATGGCGGCCGGGAAGGGTGAAGATTCACGACAGTTTGAGAATTAGATAACTCATTTGCCTTAAAAAAGCCCACCCCCTTACAGAAATTTTGATTATAAAACTTTTCCTCAGCGTGATGAGTGTTGGGAGCATGTCCACTCCTACACATGTGACATAGATAAGAAATTAAATACCCTCATAAAGTTATATTTCTAGATTTGAACTGCACAGAAATTTGGAGAAATATCTACTATGTGTAACAAAGCTTTTATAAACTAAGATTTTGGTTCAAAAGGAGAAAAGAATCACAGCCTCCCAGTACTTGTCCACTGGGAGCACATAATCTTGACACTTTCAAAAATTAAGCTTTACCCTATCTTAGAGAGAGTGTCTTGTTGAAATAATGCTGAAAGTCTCTACAGAACTAACATGCTGTGATTCATTGCTTCTTGTCTTATCAGAAGGTGGACGAGGCTGTGAAAATGAAACATATCTGGTCTGTGGTCATTTGTTCATGTACAACATATTTCTGGCAAGAAGCAGCCAGTCACAACTAGCAGCTTCTGCCGTATACCATATTCCACCACTGACCACAGAATGAATATAGGAACATGCCTGCGGTGGAGCAGGAGCAAATTTCACTTGCAAGCTTTTTTTCTGAAGTGAGTATGCCACAAGCAGGTGTTGCAGAGCACTCATGCAGAATGCTACTACAGTTTACGAAGATGCTGGGACTGGAGGTGCTGTACAGGAAACAAGGCAGGAAAAACTGGTGCTGGGGCAAAGACAGGAATCAAATCCAAGAGTGCTGTTGTGAAATGCAACAGACATGGCTGTGCAGCACCAGGAGGGATTTAACCGTCCAGAATAGAAAAAGATGCCTCATCAGCAAGATGTTGCCATGGGATCTAGATTTTAGGAAAGAGTCTTTCTCTTTCTTTCACCCTGACCTGAAGACCGATTGTGAAAACTATTAGCATTTTGAACAGTAAAGAAAATAAAAAAATGTTCAGTAATCTGAGAAAGAATTAATCCAGGAAAAAGTCTTCTAACCAGGAGGAAGATTAAATGCATTAATGATGTCACAGATATTTGATCAAGAGTTAATGATTTAAAGGAAACGCAGATTACATGTGCCAAAGGAATGCATAGTTGTCACTAATACTGAATGAATCACTACAAAACATTTGAAAAAAAAAGGGAAGTTTTGCTATATGATCAAGTAAGAACTGTATCCTTAATTATGATTTGATAGGATAGATCTAATTTTACTACTGAAACCTACATAAAAATTGTGCATCTGTGGCTTTTGGGAGGCCCAGGTCACAGCCCATAGAGCAGCATCTTGCTGATCAGAGAACTGGTATTTAGCAGCATGAATTGAACAGCAATCAACTAGAAGCCTGATTTGTGTTCTAAATTGGTGTTTAGCAGCATGATCTGAACTGCAATCAAGGGAGAACTCATAGCATTTTCTAGGGGGAGCAAATGGATAGTTTCCAATCTCATTACACAAAATATTTGTAGCAGTTTAAATTAGATTGGAAAAGATCCCAAATTATTTTAACATGAGATCTCTAGAAAAAGAACTTTTGAATATGTTTCAGAGCAGAAACCTGCACAAATGTCAAGGTTCTAGTAAAAGATTTACTCTGTGTCTTTTACAGTTTTTTACATTGGAAAGGAAAAAATATCTGAAAAGCCATTGTAATATAACAAGTAGATGTTGTGTGTCAGTGTTTTGGTTTTTTTTTTTTTTTTTTTTTTTTTTTTTTAATTTTTGTTTTTTTATTTTTTTTTTTTTTTTTTTTTTTTTTTTTTTTTTAAACTCTGTTCTTCCATTAATTTCTCTGCCCTATAACATGCTGTAACACCTGTATAGGTTGTTGGGTTTTTTCAGCAAACTGCAATGCTTCCCAGAAAAATTGCAACATGTCTTGATAAGAAAGGTATATTGCTTTGTGTCATAGGTCAGTTTCCTAATGTCACTGCTCAGAGGGCTACAGAGCATAGCATAAAGTAATAATCCCTAGGCATAAATATTATTGAAGAATTTGGTGGCCCTACCATGACCCTGGTGCACCGTGCATCATCCCAGTTGGCACTGTTTTCCCTGTAATTATGTCATCAATCTGATATTATAGCCCAAAGCTGATATTTCACAATATTCTCACAATTGAATATTTTAACTATCACCTCCCATGCTGGTTTTGTACATTTCGTGTTTGTCTCATGTTTTTATTTTTCTCTTAAGTCAATCACAGCCAATGGTCAACTTGAAGACCTGGCTACCCGGCCTGTTGCCATACCTCTGCATATTCATGAGTAAAATCTTTCCATATCCACATGGCAAACCTTTCAAACTGTCATAAGGAAGAAATAATCACCTTTTCTTTAAAATCTAACAAAGCCCACCAGAGCTGTGTTCTTTGTATAATAGTTAACATTGTCACTAGTAATCAATTTATTTTACTGGTAAAGACAGTATTCTCATGACAAGTCAAAGACCTTTGGAAACAGTACATCTGTGCCTGCTATTTAAGCACACACAGACACAAAGAAGCAGAATATATTAGAAACAAAAAATATGTCAGCTTGTATAATGGTCCCATTGTTTGTTCCACCAGAGAGGGATTGTGCCATAACATATGACGCTGAATGTGCTTTTCTTGTTCTCCAGCCTTCATAATAAAGTATTTGATGCAAATACCCTAATCACGTGGAGAAGATGCGGATGTTAGTTGTCCTTCCTTTCATTGCTATTCCTGCTGCCTCAAGAAATGTATTTTTATGAATATTAAAAAATCCAAACAGCGAATTGATGGAATCCTGCTTTAATGTGCGACTTTTAATAGCAGGTGCTTGATTCACGCTGGGCTCTCTATAAGACCCCTCTGCCAGACACTGAAGCTACATTACTGTAATGTTCAGTAAATGACACCTGTCTTGCAGCTTCCCCGTTAGGCTGCTTAGTTATTTTGTATAGGATAAAACAAAAGAGGCAAGAAAAGACACAGACACTAGCATACACCCTATGCAAATGTATTAAATTGCTCTGCAGAGTTACTGCACTGTAACTCTATGCAGTCCTGTGCAGCATTTCCTAATGGGTAGTGCCCATGATTTACAGAAAAAAGTGGCTTTCCAGGAGAGGTAGAATAGGTCAGTTCACTCATTTATAACACTTTACTTCCTCCTGAGCCAGGAAAGTCTAAGGTGCAACTTCAAATACACAAAGTGACCTTAAGTAACAAGGAACACATTGACCTTTAATTATGCTGCATGGACCCTAGAATTATCCAGTGCTAAAACAGCTCGTCCAGTTCAATATTTCTGTTCCTACTCACTCATTTATCAATGCTTGATAAAGAATGGGAAACAGCCACCCACAAGAGAAGGAAAAGGGCAGAAATAACTGTGCGGAGGACTAGGGCTTGTAATAGGGGCCAGAGGCAGAAAAGAGGCACAGGTTCACCCCAGCAATGCTCTAGAAAGTGCCATTCTCTGTTGACAGGCAACAAACCGCATGGCAAGCCTGCCTCTTCTCCAGCTGTGCACATAGCTCTGCACTAACTGTCACATACTGCTTGAAAGTGGCTCGTTTTTCTGTAATTGGAAAAAAGGGGCCCTCCAGGAAACAAACAGGACAGGGATGCATTCCTTTATCATGGCACACTTTACTGTAATACAGCTACACAACACTTCTATCAGAAGCAGCAGCCTCAGTCCTAGTCCTACCTACTGTTACACATCTCGTGGAGTTTTGCAGCAGTCTTCCGGTTTACAGGAGAGTTTCCAGACTTCTGCTTTGTGAGACCTAAGCGCACTCTTCCCAAGTAATTTGGTAGAAATATAACAGTTCTTTTCTGCCTGTCTGGAGTTGGAATGAAAGGGCAGGGCAGGCAGATACTCCTCTGCTTTCCCTTCCTGGGCACTCATTAATTGGTCTGTTACATGCATGTCTACATGAGAGTATTGCATGCGATTAAGAGGCACATGGGGCTTCGGAAATCCATGGTTTCCATGTTATATTATCAAATTTCATACTTTTTTCCTTATGAAAACCAAGGAGACTTCGCACGCGCGTGTGTGTGTGAGCTACTGCAGAAAGACATAGTGCATCAAAATCAACTTTAAATCAACACTAATTAAATTGAATATACTAAATATTGCCTGCTGCAGCATGCAGCCAGTATGAAACAACCAGAAGTAAAATCAGAGACGCAATTAAAAAGGTCTGTTAAAAGTACCTGATATAATGCATCTAGGTCCATGTGGCAATTAATGTCTGGCATGAGCAGAAGGGGCCTACAGTGGTTAGTGTACCGGTTGAAGCTCCTCGGGACCCATTAACAACTTCAGCAACCCTTCCCCCAGACACTGGACAATGTAACAGAATTCCTCCATCTCAAAAGCCCACTCTATAAACAGAGATGAAATCTGAATATTCAAACCTTTGGCCCTCCTGCTGAGCACAGCTGAGCCTGCTGCAGCTTAACTTCAAAGGCAAGAGAGCCATGAGAAAGGAAGCGAGGCCTTATAGCGCACACTTGACTCAGCACTGGTGCCTGGCTAAGCTATATGACTATTGTGTGTGCACTGTTAAACAGTACTGTAATGTACACAGCAGATTTTCAGCTTTGGAAAACCAGACTCAACATTTGGCTATTCTCACACAGGGTCAAATGCACCTAATTATTATTTGACTGTTAATTTACATTTCAAAAGTCCAAGTCAGCTCTGAATATATCATTGCTATGTTATAACTTACTGTGGGTTAGATATTAATTTAGGCCATGCAGTGAGAGTAAGGCACAAATTTCCCCTCTACTGTTACAGAGGTTGCTTTGTGCTGGGACCAGGTGCTCCAGGCCATGGAACTTTTGAATCCTGGAGCATGTGTATAGGACTGTGCAGAGGACGGGTACCAACCCCCACGCACCTGGTCTGTGCAACGAAGCCACGACTGTAAGCTGCTGCTGACCAAGGATGGAACTGATTCCGGTGGCACAACACATCAGGCTCATGCTGCAACAGCCAAGACTCTGGTGATTTAAAAAACCTTTCAGGAACTCAAAGATCCAGCTGCAGTTCCCTGTATTGTTCAATTCTGAATTTGCACCTTCTGCATGCCAAACGTACTCAAACTGGTGGCAGTTCAGAGGAGGACTACCAGTGGTAGGTCCTTGTAACTTAACACTGTTCTGATTTCCCTACTTCCCATCCCATTTTGCATTGAAACAAAAGCATCATTCCTCCAAAATATTTCCCAAAAATTGAATGTTTGAGATTTAGACTGCAATAAAGTAATATTCCCTTTAGGAAGTAGGACGAGAAGATACCTTTGTCTTACTGTGGCTTCTGCTGATGCCTAGGGACTATATCCAGTGTTTCCACCTAGTATTTCATGCAACAATCAGCTCATCTCTACTGAACTGGCATGAAGGAGCCTGGGGTGCTTCCTTGTAAAAGTGTTCAATAGTGTGCTTGTAAGAGCACTGGTTCTTTCTGCAGTAGTGACCAGACAGCTCCCACATAAGCAGAATACTGTAAAGAAAATTACTTGTCCATTCTTTAGAACTTAGGACTTTCACCAGCACTATTGTATTTTGCTAGGACAGTACACAGCTTGCAGTGTTTGAAATGAAACATATAACTATTATGCACCCAGATGGTAGCACTGCTGACATCCCTGGCAGAGCTATTAAAAGTGCCACATCTGAGGGTAAGATTGATTTACCTTTCTTTGTCTTTTAGAAACACTACCTGAACTGTAATCTGTTTGGGTTTGGTGGTGGATTTACTTGTTGCTTCTTTTATCCTTAATGGGAACACACATGTTTGTCTTTGGGTCACTCATAATTTCTGCTCTCTCTCTGAGCTCTCAGACTGAACCCTGTTATGACCTGTTAGTCAGTACTTTCTAGTTATCTCTACCACAGGGCCCATTCTAAAAGATAAAGTTATAAGAGAATTTGTGCAATCTATGCCCACGTATCTCAATATGCCCTTGTCAGGCTGTAATAGCGTCATTGTCTCTCACTGAGTGTAGTGACTCTCTGAAGTCTGGATGGTAGCAATGGAAATGTGGGCTGGTAACACATTGATAGGTTCAATTTTTCACTGTCAGTGAAAGCATTTTTATTATGCAGATAGGTTAAAAGTGGAAGGTTTGCAAGAACATGCAGTGAGGTGAGTTGCAGTTGGGAAAGCCATCTTTACATTGAAAGCAGGCGCAGAAGTCTATCCTCATGGGTATCTTTAAAGAATACAGATCTGTGATTAATCTTACTCGCCATTGTATGTCATATAAATGTCATCAAAATCTCAGCATGTATCTGGCAGTAAAAATACCTGGTTGTTATTAAATAAAAAGCGAGGTGATGATGATAGTTTTCCATAGTTCAGCACATTGCTTATTTCATGGATCACTGGTTTGGGACTGGGAAGAGTAGGAGCAGGGCAGAAATGTTCATTTCAGGCCCTAATTCTGAAAACTTTTAAACCTTAGACTTATTTAAGAGTAAGGACTTGTATGTATGAATTACACATATGCACAGCTATGTGTGAAGTCAGCCACTAAATATTTACTTGGCAAACTGCCTAGCTGGCATACAGCTTTGACTCAGTATAGCATAGTTGCAACTGTAAACTGAACTCAAAATTCATATAATCAAGAAACATTCCTCAGCAGAGATTGATTTAATGATGCAATAGGCCAAAACTTTGAGATCTGACACAAATAGACAACTATAACAAGCAGCTTTTGCCTTAGTACAAGTGACTGCATACTTGCAACTAAAGATCCTGGATTGTGCCAAGGAAGATATACAGTTGCTTTTTTTCAGTTGCTGCCCACCTTATTTGTTTATCCTACCGAGATTGAATACAACAAACTGAGTGACCATCAAGAAGCTCTGCTCCTTTAACAGCTCAACAACTGCTATCGCTAATGGAACTCTGAGAGCAGTGAATCGAAGAAAATCTTCACCCATATCTGCTCTCATCAGCATCCCGAAGAGACATTCTCTCGTTGTGTCCACAACATTTATTAAGACAGTAAGGAGGGAAAACAGTGACTGGAAAGATATTGGTGAGATTGCTACTACATAACTTACAGGGAAGCCAAAGCAGCTTTAGTTTTTTTAGCTGAATAATTACATCATGGTTTTGAAATGATTAATACAGTTATATTATGCTCAGCCAGACAAATTAAATATTTATTTTAATTACTACCTATAAACTAAATTTGTTCTGAAGGTGCTGTTAGTATATTTATAAAACATGTCTGATGTTAGCTTAGCTAACAACTGTAGTTAATTAGATTAACAATTTATCACAGTTTTTACTAATTCAAGAAATTCTTGTCCTAGCAGACAAGGCAATGATTGAATTGGTATGGAGAAAAGACATCCTGATCAAGTCCTCAAAGGAGTCCCATCACAATGGGCATGCGTGGAAAAGTGTCCTGCTAGTGACCAGGCTGGTGTAGGTAGATGGAGAGGCTACCAGCACAACATACCACTCGCCAAATTTTCCAGTCTCTCATGACATAAAGAAACATTTTTCCAGAGTGAAGGGGTGAAGTTCAACTCCCTTCACTTATTCCCCACAAAGAAGTGAGGCTATATTAGTTTTATTTTTCCCAATCTGTTTGACATAAAGCAGTGTTCATCTTTGAATAAGATACACCAAAAGTTACGTGTTCCACGAGGGGAAGGAGACAGGGAAAAATCACTTTTTCAATCTGCACAAATTATTTTATTCAAAGTTTTCATGAGATGAAGACGTTGGAAAAGCTATTGATTGCAGATGAGCAGTATCTAGACACCTCACATGATATTATTTCAGGGTATTTTAAATACCTATTTTAAAAGTGTGTTTTATTATTATTACAATGATAAATATTTCCTTGTCACAAGAGATGAACAAATTTGATTATAAGGAATAAATTTAATTATTTAATTATTATGTTTTCCTTTTGTTGTCTTCTGCCTCTAAAGATAGAAAAATTGAAAATCAAAATTAATCAAAATCTCTAAAAGTTGCTGTTACATTTCATGAGAAACGAAAGATGTTATTTTTTTATAGTTTTATTCAAAAACTTTCTCTTAGTCTTGTCAGATTACAAGATAAGTCCAGGCACGTCTACACCCTGAAGGTTGAATAAGAACTCATGAGCACTAATGCTAATGCAGAATATGTCCAATTGATTTCTGCAGAGTTTTATTTTCAGAGTACAGAAAAATATGTTGCAAAGCAGTTAAACACTATGAAATGTCCTTTCCTATATTATTAAAAGTGCCTCTATAGCCTCATCTAGCTGTTTCTAGGGAGAAAATGTTGCTCGTTGTTACTTGACTTGTGTCTTGGTATCACTTCTAAATACAACTACCATTTTAGCTTAGCTGAAACTAGTACTCACTATTAGACACAGTTTAGCTATAGATTTAATGACCAATTCCTTCCATGTCATAGACTGCGGGATTTGATGAGTACAAGTTACATTAACAATAAAGGATGATAATTCCTTTTAGCATTATTTCCCACTAAAAAAGTAAAAAAGGAACATGGCAATCAAAGTAAGTGTGTTATATTTCCGTTGCTCTAATAAATTAAACTATTCTTATAAAAAAAAAATTAATTAATAACTCCTGTGTATCAGCATCAGAGACTGTCTATGGAAAAAAATAACCCTTTTCCATTTGGATTCTGCTGATAACATTTATTTTTCTCTTTCCATCTGGAAACCCTGTGGGTATCATGAGAATTGTAGCAAAGCTGATTGGGGTCATGTGTGAGGGCACTGGGATCAGAGCCAATGTCACGTCCAGCCTCCTGCAGCTTCAACAGCTCCCAGAGAGAGTGTAAGTACAAATCTGTGGCATATTGGGAAATGAGGGTGGTAACAACTGAGGTCAGTGGCCAGAGTGTTTCAAATAGTCTTGGGAGCAGTGATCAGTTCTTAACCTGCAGCAGATATATTGAATAGAGTTTCAATAAGGAATGGCGTTGTATCCTGCAGGAATGATCCTGTTGCTTTATGAAATTTGGATACAAACATAGAAATACATGAAGCTTACAGATTGCACATGGAGAGCCTTCTGTCTTCATCTGGCACAGAAGTTAGAACAGCAGATCTCTTGCTTCTTGTTTGTTTACTTAATAGTATTGCCAAGAAGAAAATTAAAAGACAATGAAATCAGTATTTTAACTGCAGCACTACTTGAGTTTTCTAGTGCGTCAAAGAAAGGCAAGAGTGACACAAATCTATAGCAGTAGGAGTAACTGTGGGCTTCCACACACTGCTTTTGCAATGTCTTCCCGAGACTGAAAACTATGTGGAAAATGTGCTGTCTGTGCTCTATTTCATATCATAAAATATGATCTAATTTGTCTCATATGGAACTGGATTTTGTACAGGAACTGTGGAACATCATCTCAATTTAGCAAAGGCAGTGAACCACAGAGTTTAAATGTTCTGCTCAAGGTCACGCAGCAAATCGGTGAGAGCTGGGACCCCAGTCCCAGTCTCTGCTCTAGCTATGCACTATTACCTTGTTAAAAAAGCTAGTACACAAAGACTGGTACAGTAGCTGCAGAGAAAACTGTATTAGTTGCCTTCAGACTGCAACACATCTCTGTTGAAGTTAGCAAAGAACCTTGAGAAGCATCCTTTCCTATAAAAGTATCCAGAACCACCATAAAAAACCCTGTGAGGAGAAAATAGTGCTCAGTAGCAGATGCCTTCTAAAACTGCCCCAAGAGCCCAACTACCATGCCACAGTTAAGTGTTTTTAATGTAGTGCACCAACTGCCCTAGGCTACAGACCGCCAATCCACTTGGGGACATGCTGAAGGCAAGACATATGAAAGCCCCTCTCTCTCACAAGCAGTATTAGGATTAGAGTGGAACATAGTTTCTGCAAGGACAGCTGCCAGAGCACATTGTGCTCCTGACTCTGTTCTATACCACAGTCCAGGGGCTGGAGCATTCACCTACGAAGCAGCAAAATGTAATCCTTCCCCATCTCAGCCCAAGAGTGTTCGGTGTCCCTTGGAGAAAGGCTGGCTACCAAACAGCAGGAGCTAGGTGGACAGAGCTGCCACTCTGCAGAGTGCTGTCTGGATTCTGGTTCTGCTGCACTAACAAAATCTATCTGGTTGGTGTTTTTTTTTCTCACTGAGAGTCAGTGGGAAAAGTCCCTAGATTGCAGAATTAGACCATACAAATCCAAAGCTCCCTGCCCTCCCAACATGGTTTGCATCACAGAGCTTGGGTCATTCTCCTTGCTCACACCTATGAATCACATGACAGGAAGAAAGAAACTGGAACCCTGCATTCATTTCTGCCCTCTGAGTACAGCTTCAAACACATTCTCCTCAGGGAATTTGAGCCTACAGATGCCTGGTCCATGAATCCTGTCAGCCTAGGTATAAGATACATTAAAGCACACAGATCAGCCAAGACGGCAGCAGTTATAGGCACGTGAAACCATCCTGCATTCTGTTAGCAGCAATTAAGCATGCCGTTAAATACACCCAACTTCTCAACAGTATTGGCCACAGAAAACCACAGATTCTTTAACTGAGGTGGAAATGAATGTGTGCATCATGCTGGAGAAGGAGGCATTTTTCTAATGAAAATAGTTTGATAACATCAATTTAATTTATGACTTTTTGTGCAGCCAAAAGTGAATTCTCTGGGCTAAGGAGTCTGACTGAATGTTATCATGTCCAAAGACTGTATATTCTGATTTCATCTTGCCACCATACAAAGAACAACCAAAGATTCAACTATTCATCTCTCTGAAGAGATTAACGTTTTCATCAGATGCACATTAGCATGGGATCCATTTAAGTCATCTGCAGTCTCAACCATAACCTTGAAATTAGTCACTGTTCTTAGTGTGGTTTTTCAAAAAAATCTCTTATGTGATTACTTGTCACTGTACAATTTCATACATAGGTCTATATACGTTTGTATATACATATATCTGTATGTCCCTATACATATATACCCACCCACACACATATATATATATATATATATGGGATAAGAGAACAGAAATTGGCATCTATGCTTTAGTCCACCACCTACACTTTTCACCTCCCCAAAAATACAAATTGCTGAAGAGACAGATCACTCTTGGATCTCTCCCCAGATCAGCAGCAACACTGCACCTCAGTGCTTCAAGAGTAGATGCAACAGGTCTTCTAGGTAGAAGTCCAGTGCCCTATTATTCAAAGCCAGAGTGTAAATCACATGCCCTCAGCTTGTAAACAACAGTAAAATCAGTAGACAGCCTTCAGAAAAAGATTCTGTCATGCCAGCTTTTTAAACTATTTCTGGACTTTAAATTGTGCTTAGAATGCAAAACCACATAGACATTTCATAAACTGAAAAATTCCTCACAATATTTCAAGATTTCTTTTTAATAAATCAGACTCTAATTCAAGTATTCACTTCCCCACTGTTTTTGCACGTAAGGTTAAGACAACTGGCAAATGGAATATGCAATGTATGGTTTGTTGTTTGATTCCTAGCATGTAAAAATGGATTTTAATGAGAGTATCACAGACTTGAAAGCGAGCAGGAATACCTGTACATGAATAGGTATCAGAGCAGTATTTTTTCAATGTGTTGATTTGCTAGACTCCATTTGACAAGTGTGGCAAGATCTGACAAATTACAAGGGCCAAAATATTTTTCACATACATGAGCCAAACATCTAACCTCATCCCACTAGGAAACGTGGTCAGCACAAATGTGGTGAGCTCTATAAATTTAGAAATGTTATAAACTATAGCAGAAATTCTGCTGCCAAATTTTACTAATCTTAGAACCAAGAACATTTGAACAAAACACTGTTGGCCAATTTGTTAAAAGTTGCTCCAGTTCTTTCAGTTTTAGTTGATAAAATAACAATGATAATATAATTTATCATGTCTATTTCACCTGATGGCAAGCTTTTGACTTAAATGGTTTCATTTGCTCTATTTATGAAATGTATCTCATAAGAAATCCTACTGCAGATTATGGGAAATGCCTGATTTCTTCTTTCCGGGAAGCATGCAGTAGCTTCAACGCTACCAGTGACGAAAAAATTTGCATTTTTACAGCTTGTCATATAACCATGAAGAAGAGACAGATGCCTCTGGGGGGGACTAGGCCCAAGTCAGCTTGCATTTGAATGAAACTTCCCATAACAATGTTTTAGTTTTCTGCTATTAGAAGCTATTAGAACCAAAATAACGAATGCAGTACGGCACTGCTGCCCACAGCCCACAGAGAGGGGAACACTGGGGCAATGCAGAGCTGTCGGAGACCTGCTGCTGTAGGCAAGTTCTGTGCCACTCACACTGGATGGAGCTGTGCTACAACAGAGGCATGCATTGGGTTTCCTGCACTGGCAAGGAACACGCAGCACAGCCAAGCTTTTGGGTGCCAGCTGCAGTAAAGGAAAGTCAGTACCCATACTATTTTAAATTGTCTATTTCCACACAAGTCTGCAAAATCAGTTTATATCCAGGACCTACTGACATCCTATGTTGTCACTGGGTTCTTTTGTACCTCTAAGCTGCCCTTTTCCATTCCAAGTTTTTCCCCCTTGAGTTCTCCCCCACCTCCTGCTCCCTCTCTCCAAGTTAATACGCTGCATCTTATTTCACGCTGTGACACCATTAGTGGAACCTAATCTCCTCTCTAAAGTAGACTATTAGTGTTGGTTGGGGCCACTTATGAGGTCATACACTCACATAGCACTTATCTGAAGTAAATGCCTTGTAGCTAATCAGGAAAAGGTAACACACCATCACCTTGCCCACACCTTCTCAGCACCCAAATGCCACTCATTTACAGTGAGAGAAATCCCAAGCAGCTCAAGCTTTGTTTTATTTTTTCTTTTACATGACAGAAGCCATAGCCCTTAAGTGACTAGGATGGAATGAGAAGGGAATAAACAATTAGACAAGGCTGCTGGAACAAATCCTCCTGTTTCATTTTTCTTCTTCACTTGTCTCAGCAGGAGTAGTTTTACCTCCTATTGACACCCATTGTGCTCTTGGCTGCTCGCTATGATGCAGCTGTTTCCTTAATGCCTATCAACCCTCTGCCTTTTTATGATACAAAGGTGACTTGTTAATACAAATGTTTTTGAAACCTTGATAACAATGAGCCCCAGTTGTGATCAATGATATTGCACCTTGACAGGGAATGTATCAATGCTTATGGATTCATTTAAAAGTCATCTGCACAAGGCTGCTGATTTTTTATTTTAAAAATCTACACCTAAGAAATAGCCTGCTCTATTAGACTGACATTTCTAACTGTACTGGGTGCAGTAACACAGAGTTATAGTTCTTCTGTTTCCTGTGATACCTACTTTGTCTCATATCTACCATTTTCTATCTGCTCCAGAGACTACATTTAAACAGAAACTTAGTCCTCCAGTGAAATCCTCAAACCCTAGTTACGCTCAGTTTTCTTAAAAAGGTACTTTGATGTACCTGTTCCTCCCCAAAGGTACTTCCAAGGCAGAAAAAACAGCCACATGATTCTCAATACCCTTTTTGTTTCCTTATCAAAACCCCAGCCCAAACCAAACATTATCACCACCTAAACACAACTGAATTGTCTCTGGACTTACTAAGCAGTGTGATAATGTTGTTTCAGAAAGGACATTATCCATCAAAGCTACATGTATGGATGGCCACACCTCAAAATGTCATTGTACTTAAAAGTAAATATACAATTTTCAAAGATAATAGACTGGTTCTTCTTTCCTCTTATGACATCATTACATGGATGCTGGTCTAGTCACATCAATACATGTATGCTAGTACAAAGTGATATTGGATTAAAAGCAGATCAAGAATAATGAAATTTAATAAAGATACCCATACATGTAACTGGCATTAGTGTGCATAATCCACAGAGAAGTGCCATTTTCAGATGAGAAATGAGCCCAAGCAAACTTCGTTCCTCATTGATCAGAATATTCTAGGTCGTTTCCTACTTAATCCACTCAAGCAGAGGTATGATCATTGGACTATGCAGGGATCAGTTTGCCCTAGAGAATAAAAGCTTTTGGTGTTCAAAACATGAAACCTGAATCGTTTAGAAAGTGAGCTACACTGCTATTGTAATTCTAAGTAGAACTATGTAATGCAGCTGCTTTATGCTTTGAAAACTGTTTCCAGTGTTCCTGTGTCATATATTCATCCACTCCAGATCATTACACTCTTGCATGAAGCTAATCAACATTACAAATTGAAATTAATCTAACAAACACACTATTTCTCATTATAAAATTATTAGATTCCATTACAGTCTTTTAAAAATCCACACAGGGATTAGCTGGAATTTTGAAAAGTGACAACCGCAAAAGCAGAAAGAGCTTCTAATGCCTCATTTAGAAGTCATCAGATTTTGTACCTCTGTATTATGAACAATAGAGTCTTTTTTGGACCTTTGGTTTGTGCTAGGACTCTGAGTCACCGAATATTTTATGGTGTTCAATGAACTACAGTATGAGTCATTCATCGGCTTTCAAGTATTTTTGGAATTGTGTTATTTTGCTTAAAATTGCAGAAAAATCAACTAGCAGAAGTGATAAAAAATGCAGCATTGTAGCTTTAATAAGATCATGTGATGGAATCAGAGCATATACACATCAGCATAAAAAATTTATTTAAGCAAAAAATAGGTCTACAAAGGAAATGAGGGATTCAACAATGAATTGTTAGAGAGTTATTGTATTCTGAACAGGACCCATTTTACTGGAGCTTGTTATGGTTGCCAAAAAGTTCTTGCCTCAGATGCTGTCCGTGCTTACAATACTTATTTCCATACTCTGCTGCAGTTTACCATTTCTACAGCATTCTGCAGACATGCAAGATTTTTACGACCACTAACTGATTAAGAGCTTCATCGTAGGAACATCAGATACCATACAAAGTGAGTGATCCAAAGCTAATTTCAGTTGGTGAAGTCAGAGAAGAAAAAAATCCCATTGAAAAGAGTCAGTGCTACTACAGTCTAGGATACAGAGAACTATTCCTAGTGCTAAAGATTGATTATTCCTAGATTTACATAGGACTTTTGTTCTCTCTCTTTTTCTTTTTTAAATGGTGCCTAAAGCCACTTTATATTGTAAGCAACGGCTTCGTCATAAGGACCTGAATCATCAACATCACCAGAAATAGAGAAAATGAACAAAGTTTTACACAAGGTACATGAAGAGCTGTGGTAGAGCTCAGAGCTCCCAACCTTGAGTTTATGATGATCATCCAACACTGCTTTTCACACAGGTTCAAACTAAATGACATTTAGTCATGGTTCTCTTGAGCAGAGATCAGTTTTGGCTTTCTAGCAAGACTGGATTGGAGAAATAAGGGAAAGAATTGTGTCAAAATCTGGAAGTTTTTCCTCTGTTGAGAGCCAAAGTTCTTGTGTCACAAGACTTTGCCTGAAAGAGAAAGCTTTCTTAGATGCATGACTGTGTTGACATTCTTATTCTTGCTTGAGAGTGGCTTTTCATGGTTTTTTGAAACTCCTTACTAAGCCGTATAAACTAAGTCAAATAAGAATGGGCTCATGGGGCTTCTTTGGATGGAACTAACAAATTTACACTTCAGTTAACTCTGAACAAACCTTCCCTGAATACACAAGATCTTAGCCAGTGAGAAGTTCACCATTTCTCAGATTAAACCTTGGTCATTTGGATATTAAATAGATGAACACCCCATCTTGATCCCTGTGATGGGAGCAAGAGATAAGTATCAAGCTGGTTCCAAATGTTACCACTGTTATCAAGTTTGAGTGATTAGAGGATGAGGCATCTGCATTTTCCACTATGATAGTATCAAAAAGACATTAACTTACATCCAGTCTGTCCCAAATGATTTTAGTACCCTTTCCTACTGGGTATCCCCAAATCTGCTGATGCTAAAGAGTGCCACGAAGTGATGGACCTCTCTTTCCATACAGTAGGCTGCTGTGTACAGACTAAAGCCATGGAGAGTCTTGAGCTCATGACACTGGCCATTCAGCTTTTACTGCACAGTGCTCCTAAGGTGACAAGTATTAGCACCAGCAAGGCATCTTTTACAAAATATTTGGTCAGAATACCACAATTTGTCAAAGAAATGTTTTATATTGAAAGCTTAGAATAGGTTCTCAGTTCAAATGAGAGGAAGAGGGCTAAGGATATGTTCCCAACTGGCAGAGGAAGTTGTTCAATGCATGGAACCATTCAAAGCAGAATGTTTCTGCATCATCATTGATCTGATATGGTAGTATATCACAGAGTGTAAATGAGGTGTATTTGTAAGTAAATGGTAACGTGGCAATCGTTATGCAAACTTTTTTTTTTCGTGAAAAAATGTTGTAAGAACTCTAATTTGTCTTGACACAGAAAAATTATCTTGAGGAAAAAAGTTTCCCACACAGGTTCAGTATTTTTACATTTAACTGATGAAAAATATGAAGGAAAGGGTTTGTCTGTCACTAGAAAATCTGCAAGAGTAAGATTATTGCTTGGACTTCAAACTCCTTCCTGTCATGCATGAATGACAGGTGCCAGTTGCAATACTCTATTCTCCTTCAAGGAAAATTTGAATTCTGCTCCTCTGAAGAAAGAGCTAGCTGCTCACCCACATTCACAGCATCAACAAGTAGGACTTCTACAAACTTCCTCACCACAGTTCTTTTTTAGAGGTAAATTCTCCCTTTTCAAGTTTTAGAAAAATAGCTGCTTAAAAATCAAGAGGCTAACGATAAGGGGGATGGGGTGTGTGTACTGTTGCTCATGCTACCGTATCAGAGATCAGCACGGGTTCAATAGTTTTTCATCAAAAGGTAAAAAAAAATAGGTACTGTGTTCATAAAGGCAAAGGATAAATCTTTTGTTAACATTTTGGAAGAAAGGTTGCCTATATTTTTGCTGACATTTTTTCTCCAGGCAGATCTAATAAAACATTCTCTGTATTTTAACAGCATTTGCCTCAGTCAGTCTAGTACATCATGCAATCATATCACTCAAGCTTGTTTCAGGTATAGGTTACTTTTCCATTAATTATATTCCAAGCACATGTATACATATCAGAGCTGTTGGGATGTCTATTTCTATTAGCTTAACAAGCCCTGGTATTAATGAGATTGCTCTATAATTGAACCTTTTCATGGGTCCCTTGGTGATGAAATTATGCTAATCCGAATCTGCAACCACAAGGCATCCATCATACTTGATCAAATAGTAAACATCAACAGTGATATGCTACGAGTGTAAATGTGCTGTTAATTATTACATAAATGAACAAGCCCCATTATTTCATCTTTATATTTGTGCAACTTAATAAAATGGGTGAAGACAGAGTGTATCAGACTTCCACTATGTGGCAGCATGGTCCACTTAACAGAGCATGAGCTTGTAAATGTTGTGGCCTGATACACTCTGTGTGAAGGAAGGTGGATATGTTTCATCTGCTCTCAGTCGCTGTTGTGGGAAATGATGCTCATCAGTTACATACCTTTAAAAGAGAAAAAGCATCCGATTCCCAACTGCTGTAGCTGCTCACATCTAAAGCATGTGTGGTTTGTGGATCACCAAGAGTTTTAAGTGAGGGATATATATCGAAATGTCTGCAGTGGGATGATTTAAATGTTTGTAAGGTGAAGCACATAAGATCAGATGTACCTACCCTTGCAAAAACAGATGGATTTGCAGAATACCTGTGTTCCTATAGGCATCACTCCCTCCCCACCTACAGCCACACCACACTAAAGAAAAGTAGTAAAATTATCAGGTCACTTTTAATTAATAATATGAGGAGGAATTGAACTGTCACAGTGCAGGAATAAAAATGAATGTGCTTTTTTGTCCATGTTTTTTATTTGGTGCACTGTACCTTATAACTGTCTGAGCTAGTACTAAATTTCAATGCAAGTTGGTTCTGTTGTTGCTGTAACATATACAGAGCTGAACAGAAAATACAAGAAACTAAGATTTTATTTGGTTTGATAGCATTTTAGTTTGACAAATCACAACTCAAATATTTTCTTTTTTTGTGACCAGAGTATTCTTCCACAATTATTCTGCTGAAGGAAAAATACATTATCAGAGATATTATGAATATTATGAACAAGATCCATACTTTACTGATGTGGAATACATCAGTGCCAGATGTCAGGGACCAATGTCTAAAAAACCAAGATAATTTTCCCTTTTTGAATATACTTCACTAATTTGTATAAAATGGAGTATGGTGTGGTGATTATATTAATTCTATTTTTTAAGCCAGTCTGACTCATGCCTTGCCTCTGCCTTTTTTAATATTTAACACAACTATTTAAACTGTATTTGCGGAAAAAGACATTCTGTAAACCACCAAGCTACACGTTTAATTAATACAAAAATATGGGGATAAATATTCTGCCTTTTCACTATCCATTCCATAGAAGGAGTATGTAAGTAAATGAAGGAGTATTCAAAAATGTATTCAATGATTTCCAGACATAGTTCCAAATAGGTTCCCTGGACTGATGCAAACCTGGCAGCAATGCAACATACAGGACTACAAGTCGTTCACTCCAAGCTGATTCTACTGCTGCTAAAGTTAAGTTAAAGGTCCTTGTGACAGAGGGTTTCTGCTCTTAACATACTTATTGAAAAACGTTCCTACTGAAAAACCTAAGTCCTGACTCTTTTATATAGACAATGACATAGAAACAAGTTGAAAGACAGAACGCTGCCCCTGTGAGCTCCCAGGCTTATCATCTATTTATTTACATCCTGTTAATGACATTTTACATTCCTGAGATAGTTTGCCCCAACTTCCCTTTATTAAAATTGAATTATTTTGAGATGTATACCAATCATGCTCAGACTTTCATAATACAGAAACAGTATATCAAAAAGTATAAAAACATATTCAGTCTTGCAATTTCTTCCCTTTTTGACATTTATCAGTGGAAGCATATGGAACTGCTTGTGCAGCACGCCACTCCAGAAAGTGCCATGTTCTGTTGCTGGCAATATTTAGCAAATAAGGCTTCCAGAACGTGGCTGAAGATCAGGAAGCAGCACTCTCTCTGCACACAGCAACATAGAGCAGGCATTTACACAGAATCTTTTTCTAATAAGAATTGCTACTGAATGTAGTCACAGAAAACCCGCCTTAACTTACACTGGTTGTGAAAGGAGCAAAAACTGTCTCTCTCACAGGTCTCACTGACACCTTACAAGTCAAATGTTGGACCTGATTCTGACCTTATTTACAGTATCATCACTGCTCATTTCAGCAGTCTGACTACACTATTACCACTATTCATTTCAGCAGCCTGATCTACTCCAGTTTCAAGTAAGACTAGTGTCAGGCACTTTATTTTCGAGATTGCTTCCATCCTTCCTTTTTCTTGTTTTTGACAGCATTGTCTAATGCTGTGGTTTCCCTCAGAAGTGTTTTTGTAACTGTCTCCTGATGAATCAGCTACCTCACGTGCTGATTGTAGCCAGGCCAGCTAGATCAGGTTCACTCTGTGCTGTGCAACCACCTATGAGTCTTAAACCCTACAGAGAAACTCTGGGATTCAAAAAGACAAGAGATCAAAATGTCAAGGGACCTTGAAAACTAGGGAGAGGTGAAGGACTAGGGTATCCACACCCAGAAAAAAACCAACAATAAATAAAATATAAAACTGTCTCACAGTTTTCTGTGAGTGTATGGATTTGACCTTACAAAGGCTTTAAATTCCCTTTGTAAGACGGCTGGCTGAGAAATGCTGGCATCTGCAATGGCAGGCACTGCTCCTAGGTACTTCCAGGAGCCTCCCTGAGTCTGTGTAGGCTTATACTGAAATCACTGGGCCTTCACAGAGACAGCTCCTTCCCTCTAGTAAGGTAACGGCACGTCTACCCTAGCGAAAATGCTACTGAGACACTTACAAAATCTGTCCTGCTGGCATGACTCTCCACAGAACAAGTATTTGCTTTCAGATCCCTTCTCAACTCTTTTAGAGCACAAATACATAGTCTTAAACTTGCAACCTTCATGAAACACTTCAACCACCTGCTCAACATAGGCCAGATGCTGTATGAGAGTGCCCTTAGCTTGGGCTGAACTAGGACGTTTTTAAATATTCACATTTTTCTCTCAATGTTTTCAGTGTTAGACAGACCCTGTAATCAGTGCTTATTGTCTCCTTTTTGGAAATCTGCATTTTTTTATCACCTGAGTGTATCTAATTTCAGATTCCAGTTGCTGAATTTTATTTTTATATCTAGATTGAGGATTCCTTTATCAACACAGATACATAAAATAATCCTCTAGATTTTTGTTGGGTAAACAATAGTAACAATAATTTATCATAAGTATCATACAGTATGAAAGCATGGAGCAGCTTTTCCCAAAGATGGAAATTTATTGAACATTTGTACCATTATTTATAATTATACCCAATTTTATTATATCCAGATAGTACAGTAAAATCACTCGCTGAGGTTCTTTCATTCTTGGCATTTTAAAAATAAAAACTTCAAACTGTTCTTAGGGTTCCTAGTTTATAGTCATCAACGGAAACCTATCCTTTCTTTGATTTTATTTCTGTATACAATGCCTTAGTTACACATCTCTATATATCTCAATTATTTTCACATCCTCTCCAAACAACAGCAACAAACCACACCTAAAATCCTATTGCTTCCTTGCCCATGGTTCCTACATATTTAATGAAAGAGTTCAAGCATTCTCAAACTATGTTTCTATTAAAATCCGAAAACCTTTACCTAATTTACATCTTTATTATTAACATTGGTATTATTTAAGTTTCTAATGGTGATATATTTATTTTGACTACATATTCCACCTACGTGCTTGATTATCTGCTTGGTTCTCCTGTTTATAGAAGTCACATATCACAAGACTTGTCTGCAAAACACTGATCTTTTCTATGTGAGACCACATATTTCCAAATCATGACTGACACTTTACACACAAGTAAACCCACTAAAGTAAAAGTAGACTGCAATCTTCTTCCTTTTCAACCATTCAGACTTTGCTAAATAAGTTATTTGCTATTCTAATTTCCCAGTCATGCAAGTCTTCCCACTAAGATTCAGTAGTAACTTTGGTCAAAGTCATTATTAGCAATTAAAATACTTAACTGTTTATTAGAAATTTAGAATTGTTTCTTATCTGTGTATTCAGTATCACATAATAATGTATATATGATACTTAATTGGTTTGCCTTGTGAAAAATATATTCATTTGAAGGTAAATTAAGAATGACCATGTAACATGATATTGCTTATTTCAAGTGTATTTCTATCTAAATAATTTCCCTTCTGTGAAGGATATCCCTCTATACTTTTAAAATCAGTATAGTCCTGATCTTTTCTTGGCTAGGATTTCCCAAACCAAGCAAACAACCAAGTAATCTCAAAAGACGACCAGGAAAGGCCAGTACTGAATTTGAAAGCCAACTGAGGTTAAGTAATTAGTGCAGATTTTCCAAAGATCTTGTAATTCAGAAATTTCATGGCCAAAATTCAGATCTCTTTCAGTATTCAACCCAAGATGAATACCCAAACAATTGTATGCACTTTTGAAGCTTTCAAGTCAATTTATAGGAGTTATACTCCATTCAAAAAAATTAACGTTATTTTCCAGACCATCACAGAGTCATCAGAGTGTTAGTTAGAAGGAAACACTGCAGGTCAGTTAGTCCAACCTTCCACTCAGTCAAGGACTGCTGTCAGCACTAGAACAGCTAAGTCTTTCTGTAGCTGCCTCTTGAAAATCTGCACAGTAACTATTATAGTAAAATAACATCAGAGCAATGTATTTCAAAGATCCATAAATGTCAGAGGTTTTCAGGTGGTCTTGAAAGCTAAACATCCACCTTATTTATATATGGATGGGTAAATCTGACAGTTACACCTATCACAAGAATTTGCTCCATGTCAGCCTACAATATTCATTTCTCTCCCAGTCCACATAACCTTTTCAGGTAACTTCAGATGCACATAACTTCTGATTCATCAGTTAAGAGGAAAAAAGAAGGTGTTGCTGGTGCCACAAGAACAAAGGTGTCTGTGCAGAGCATTGCACTGCAGAGTAATAATCAGCTAAACTTTCAAGGAATTCAAAGTCCATTGGTTAACTATTCCAAAACTCCTGAAGCAGATTTACTTTTGCTCCCTTCCTAATATCTTGTGCCTGTCAATACCTGTCACCCAGCTTTTTCTGGATGAATACATCTCAATCAGTAGAACTGAGATAAATGAAATGCCTGTGGATATACACATGCATTACATAGGTATGCATGCTCAGAATCACTAAGGGATGAGAGAATTGCCCAGCCAGAATAAAGCAGAGAAATGGAAATCTTACATGAAGGGTTGATGTCATTGTTTCAGTGATATTTCAGGGAGTATGGTTCTAAAATTCTAGCTGAAAACTTACGACCGCAGTCTCTCAGAGAACATATATCTGTGTATACGTGTATGTGCTCCTATGGCCCTTCCTTGTGTCCATTGTAACTACAGAAATAAAGTAATTTTCTTTTAGATCAGCCATACTAACCTTGCTATCACTGCAGTAGGATTCCAATCAGGAACCAAACAACGTAGTTTTAAGATAGATCTGGTACCATTACTGTAGATGACAGTAGTTAATAGTGAAAACATAGACTGAAATGGTTTCCCGGGAGGTATGCACTCAACACTGACCACAGACTGACTGCAACCTTTTCGGCCCCTCTCTTTGAAGGGCTAGGGGAGAATAGGTTATTGCCCCTAGATACAGGGGCACAGACATCACAACCTCGAATTAATGGTTACCAGCTAGAATTAAACTAGTGTTAGCCTAAACGTTATGACACAGAAGTCAACATTGTGTCACACAACTAAGTAAACCATGGGGCTAAATAATTTTGCATATAGCCGTAGAAAACTGCAGCTTCCTGAAGATGATACACAAGGCACACAACATGGTACAGTAACGAAAAATGGCCAGTGAAAATGTTGGCATTTGCAAAATGTCACCACAGCACCTGCACAGACTGGAAGCTGTGAAATTCAGGCAGTCTCCAAAGAGATTTTTGAAGTTCAAAATCTCAAACTTAGTTATATGAAGTGGGTGGAAATCCATGGCAGCAAGGTAGAGTGAGCTGCAAAGAGCACAGGGTCTTTGTGGACAGAGGAATAAATGACTTTGGAACTGGACGTGGCTGTGTGAAATCAGCTTAATGTTTGGGAACTATCAGGTCAATTTCGAGTGGGACTGGAAGAAGAAGTGGGGTTTGAGGAACTCCAGGAGAGTTTGAGGTTGCCATGGGCCAGCCTCCTGCCCTTGCAGAACACCCTAAATAGATATCAGACTGGAAACACCCTCAGGACTGGTATGAGTACACCTACTCCCCTTCCCACATTGGACCATCTACTTAATGTCCCAATTAGTATAGCTTCTACTAAGCAGCAGAGTTTGCAGTTTTCAAATATACAAGCACAGTTTTTACTGCACTAATTGTTTGCAGTTACATTTAGACTACCTGGCAAAAAGTTGCCACTTTTACTTCTTACAGGTACTGAAATTGACTTACAGCTTTTGTAAAGAACCTGCTCCCTTCTCCAAACCCCTTGGTAGAAAAAAATAATCTGTACATCATTCTGATCTGTGCCACTCCTAACCTGCTAGATGTTCAGAACTGAATCTGTTCCGTATGTTTGTTCCTTGACCACTCCACTCACTTCGTTTGACTTTCTGTGTGCATCCAAGATTTTAAAACTTTTACTGCAATCATTTAATGAGACTTCTTATACAGCAAAATGCTCCATGGTCATAGGCTGAAAAAGGTCAGTGCCAGCTATTGCCCTGCAAGAAGATTATATGCATGTGCAGATGGGGTCATGTGCCAGGGAAAACAGTTAATATTGAGAAGGTATCAGCTAATTCTTGGCTCTGTCTTTTGAAAGAAAATAGGTTTACTAAATGAATCATCATGTAGTTTTAAAGATTACTTAACATCCAGACTTCCTTCACCTTGTAAGTCTGTGTTTGCACCTTTCCTTGCTCAAAAGATTGCAGGCTTTCTTAATTTCACACAAGGAAGACTGTAGCTTCACATTAAGATTAGATTCAAATCTGCAAAACTCAGGAAACTTGCAGTAATTAATGTTAAGGTTATATCCCACTATTGAGTTACAGAATTATTATGTTTATTAACGCAGCTATGGCTGCAAAACACCAATGTGTTTACCACTGAAATAGCTCTGTAAAAAAGCATTATGCTTTCTTCAAGAAGTCATACACTGCCCCTGAAGTACTACTGCAACAATTCTGTTTGTTTTTACATAAGTGTCACTGTTTTATAACTTTTACATGGCAAACCATAAAGATAATACTTTTTCAGGCTAAATGAATTAGTCTTTGCTGGGCAGATTTCATAGCTGTACACTGGATATAGATTACGTGTGAAAGGGGGTGAACAGAAATCTAATTAGATTTCATTTTAAGTCTAGCTGCAGCAATTATGACTTCTGAATAAAAGTGGTTGTTATTTAGCAGGGTAGCCTAAGCAATGCACATAATTATTATAATTATTATGTACCTAATGATATCTAATAGGAGTCAGCATTGTAAATAAATGCTGTAGACTGTTCAGCAGGGTGGCCTGCACTTTGCAGAAACTAAATAACAAAGGTTAATAAATATGTTTGCAGATGATTGTTTTACAGGAACCCTGGGCAGCACTATCTGTTGGAGATTAGCTACATTAGGACTCAACAGACCAGAAAACATCCAGAATAATAGTCTTGGTACTAGCTTGTAGATGCAGTGTATTAAAATAGCTAAACCAAATTCACTCTTTCTCCATTTCTCCCCAAGTGTAAGATATATTGTGATTTTTTTTTAGAAGATCACTTAGTGGACAAAATTCAACAACTTTATTTATTGAATGTTATAAATCAAAGAATGTAAAATCAACCAGACAATCAGTTCTTCTGTTCCAAGCCTCTATTTAATTCTCAGAATTTAAGAATATAAAATGGATACTGCTGTTGGAAGTGTTGATTACAATAGCTGCAGATGCTGTCTAACCCCTATTTGCACTGTGTTAGCAGAAGAATCGTATTTATGTAATGAAGACAACGTCCACTGCTGATATAGATGACACATTATAGATTTAAAATTGCATGTGTTTGTAAAGTGTATTTCAGAACCTTCAATTTCCAAAATCCATTGTGTTTTCAATTATCTTCCCACCCGGGCAAACTGGGGAGAGACTAATCAAGCATAATGTCCTCACATACTTCCCACTATGCCTTCCTTAGAGAGGTCAAAGGGCACTGTCAGATCAGGATTGCAGCTTGCTCTGCCATGGGAAACACTGGTGTGATTTACAGTTTATAGTCTCCATCACTAAATGCAGCCATTAGCAACAGTATGTCTAGCTACAAAATAATTAAACATTTTTTTATTTAAAGTTTTCCCACATGACTTCCGAGATAATTTTAGCATTTTAAAATTATTTTGGCAGTGGTCAGTTAGGTTCCAGAAAACAAAAGATACCAGCCTGTGGCAAATATTCCACTAATGTATTTAAGGTTCATGCATTGATTTGAGTGTAAATATTTGGATTTTTAATAACACACGTAACACAGGCTGCAGATGAAGGGAAAGGGTATGTATCTCTCACATGTTAGTAGATGGGTTATTAACAGATTGCTGTCCTAGAATAAAAGGGCATAATCCAGATAGTCACCTAATTGCCTCCTGAATTTGAGGTTTGCAGGTCGTCACATAAAAGCTATCCCCTAGAGAACCTTCCATCAGAGATGAGAATTGGCCACTCACTCACTCATCTCTGTGTTGAGACTGCACATGTTAAACTAGCATTGCTGTAAGAATGAGCACATTGTTACACTCTTCTATCACATACAACAGGCACTGCCACTATCAGGTCATCTGAGGAGGAGAAAATTTATCCAAGATTCTGCAAATGACTTCATTTTGCACACCCAAAAGAATGAGACCTCTAGGACAGAAGGATAAAAGTAAAAATCATCCTTATCTGTATATGTGCCCTTTTCTCTATTCACTGTTAGTGGAAGTTTTATGCCAGCTATGACATACAAGCCATAAATGCATAACTAGAAACAGTACATTACAGCACGTGCCTCAGAATATGGCCCTTTAAATATGTGAAGCATATACCAATCACAATAATGAAATACTGCCTTTAACCTAAGTTGGATTTACTAGAATCTACTAGAGGTGCAGCTTTCACAGTGAAGGTAATCAGTCAACTGAACGCTATTTTACAACATTAAAAAGGGTAGCAATGTTTCTGGAACAAAGAAGAGGGCTCCTGTCTGATTCAGCTTTCAATACAGGAATACTGTGAAATTATGAAGTTGATTCAACTCAGAAAAAACATAATTTTCTAATCACAATATTTTTTAAGCCACAAACAGAATTCATTTGAACAATTCATGAATTAAAGATATGCTTTGAAATTGAGTCCAGCTTCCTAAAAGCATATATAATATATCTATACAGCAAACTTACATGCTAATGTAAACCAAGTTCTATTTACATTTTGATTGCTACCTCATATCTATCAATTAATGTACTGTACTCATAAAACACAGCCCTCAACACCCAGCTGATATGAAGAACTTCTATACACATTTCAGGCTCAGTCTCTACAGACTACTGTGTTGCAATGCTACGTGTAAAGTACTGTACTTGTGTTTTTATCTATCTAAACTCTATTTATCTAATATTCTATCAATCAATTTTTCTCAGGTTAATTCCATGTCTTAAAAAATACAGCCTAGGAAAGCATTAAAGCAACAAAACCAGCCTGTTGTGTACATGTTAACAGAGATCTAACAAATCGCATTTGAAGTCACAAACCCCATTTTTTCACTGATATCAGTAATAATTTTGGAGAACTAATATTTTCCTCATTTGGAGGAAAAAGGAAAAAAACCCTCTCAACTTTCCATTAGATTTAACAGGAAATTTTGGTATGCATAGCCAACAAGTTGGGTCTACCTGTTAGACTAGCAATAGGAATACAGGACAGGTCAATAGGCTTAAAGAGTGACCCTTTACTCAGTGAGTAAAACAGCCTAAAAACAGAGGCCAAAGCCCACTTCTTTTGAAATACGTATGATTTCAGTAATATTATGCAGAACAAGGGAAGTTGAACTGGTGTTAAAGTGCGTGTTTATATATGACTAACCTGCAAAACAAGCCAAAATATGCCCAAAATAATGGATTTCATTAGAAAGATAGGAAGTTGGATATTCAGATGGAAAAACAGGATTCAAAGTATATGAAAATTTGCGAAGCTCATCCTTGTTTATAAATACAAAGTACATGTGCAAGCTACAAATGCTATGGAACTAAACCCACTCCTCTCTCTCTGTCTCACACCCCACTTAAATCAGCACTTCCAGTAATCTGGATCCAGTTTATTGATTACTCTATCTGCTAGGAAGGAGGTGGTTGTTTACACTGTAAGAAACAACTCAGAATAGCAGAAAAGGGCCTTTCAGCACAAGCCACAGCTCAGTGTTCCAAACTTCTTCAAAGCAAGAAAGATTATTTATTTAGAGCAGGTTGAGTGTTTGTTTTTTGTTCTGTGTTCAACTCCATTCATAGGCACCATGTGTCTTTCCTCTGAAGCTGGTGCTGTGAATACAAATGGTTTGTTAGTCATGGCTACACTGGGCTATTTAAGTGGACCAGAGGCTACGCTCAACAACATTAGCGTGAAGTGAGGAATCGAAACTGCTTTGCTTTGAGAAAGAATGATGCCATAAGGAACTTAGCATGCTAAAACAGGGCTGGGGCATGCACATAGCCAGTACAGCTGGCAGAGTTAACGATCACTTGTATGCAAATAGGTTGATGAAAAGCTTTGTGCCATCGCAGTGGGTCAGTGCCCACCAGGGTGGATTTCATGACACTGGCCACTGAGCTCTCAAAAGATCAGGTTGCAGCATTTCAGTTGAAAGGATCTCTTGCAGAGACCTTTGCTATTTCATTTCAAAATCTGACTCCAGTAGTATCAGTTATATTGGGTGAGGCTGCAAATTTGTTCTGGTGAATAGCGATTGTTCATATTTATTGCACATTCCTCCAAAGCCTCCTCCTCAGGGCAGAAGCCTGGTGCACAGTATTCGGAAGCTGAATTTGGAACTCATGTCTCAAAGCTTTCTATAGATTTGACAGTTTTCTGTGTAATTGGCGCACCTATGTAGGTGCTACCTAGGCAAATAAGCCTTCTAACTCAGATGCCTCAGTTATGCACTATGTTGCTCAGGGTAAAGATCACCATTTAATTATAACATGCTAAAATTGAAATACTGCCATTATGCTGAGAAAGAGATGTTTCCGTGAGAAGTAAGGTTTGTCATTAGATGAAGTGTCAAAATTTATGTTCTTTAATCTGCCAGAAATCACTTTTCTGCAAATAGACTTCCAAAGTTGACTATAATCTTGTCTTTTTTCTCATTCCTTTGTTTTCCTGCACTGGAAGGCTTCTAACTGCATGCAATTAAAAAAAAAAAAGGTAATGAGAACAAGTATGATACCAGAAAATTATTTATTTGTCCTTACTTAGCAACTCAGCAGAGAGATGAGTGGCAACGTAGATTATTTTTATTTTTTGTTAATACTATCTACAGATTATTTTGTAATAAATCTTTTGGTGTACTTTCTCCTTAAGAGAGGCCTAACACCTAAGTTCTGCTATTCAAAGGTCAATCTTGACAGCAGCTGGAAGAGATGTGAGGAAATTTCTCCACCTTTGCATTCACTTCTTGTGAACGTAAAAAAAGGAAATGAAAAAAATATATAAAAAAAGAAACAATGAAAATAGAGACACCATTATGAAAAAATTGTCAGCTGTAGGCCTTCAGAATGAATGGCATGGACTAACATATGTTTAATTTCTCTCTTCAGGACTTTCTACAGCCACGAAAACATCAAACACCATATTGAAGCAAGCCTTTCAAGTATCTTTTCTTGACTCTGCATGGATTGAAAACATAATTGTTTGTTAAATCTCCTTCAGAAGAAATTATTAAATCAATCTCGATTTGTGTAGATTTAAGTATTCAGATAGAATCAGGAAATAAATGTATTTTTATAATAAGCCTATGTTTGGGAGGACTACTTCCATTTGCTACGCAAATATGACCTATACTTTCAAAAATCAGTAATAATTTCCCAAGAAGACTTCAATACTATTCATGCTTGTCAGTTTGTTGTGGTTAACAAACTGCTTCTGAAATTTGACAAAAAACTCAAGTTTTGCTGTTAATATAGATGTTCATTAAGAGAAAAAAGAAATACCTTTTTATTTCTGGTATTTATAATTTAAGATTGTGTAAAGAAAGTTCACACGTTGCTTCCCCATCAGCACTAAGTTTCTTTACTTTTTGAAACGCTTAGCATGTATACACTTTAATAGTTTCTTCATAACTACCTAAAGGAAAAACCAAGCAGCTTTATTACACTGAATATTTAGAGAAGAAACCTGTAGTTATATATGAAGGTTTACTAAAGGAAGAGATTACTTTGTAAATAAGAGACACATGTTAATCTAGCAGAGCATCACAAAGTTGGGTAAACAAGTGTTTGTCACATGAAAGCATTTACAGTGTGTATTAGAGCAATAATTTACATTTTTGATGAACTCAAAACTAAAGCTAATTTGAATGTGAGCTTTTAGACTTGTGACTTCAAAGGCCTGTTTCAGGTTTGCATGCTGGTTACCACTGCATTTCCAACACAGTGGGGAAAATATAACTCAGATGCTAGTTATGTAATCTTATGTTATAGTTAAAAAAATTCAGTGTCAATTTTGGTTACTTTCATCATTTGAGGTATTATCTTGAAGATTACCCATTTTACTGTTGTATCTTAGAATTTTATAACTATTTAAGCTAGTAAATATGGAGCAACAAGTCCCTTGCATTTTGCCATTTTTTGAGGAATGGAAAGATACATTTCTTCCACATTCCATAACTCTGAAATGGAAACTCAGCCACCAGTTTTTCTTCTCTGAAATTATTCTTAAAGATCCAGTAACCATTTCAGAAATTAACCAAGCAAGCTAAAATCTACACATCTACATTTTCTAATATCCACAGTTAATTAGAATGTAGCAGTATTTTGATGAGGGACATTCTTGTGCAAATTTCCCAGCCTCCCCCTCCCCCCCCTCCACCTTTGCAGCGAATGATTAATTCCATCTGAAAATAAAACATCTGAAATGTTCTCTGGAGAGGAATTTTTTTCGTCTCCATTGACTGTTGGGTAGAGGGAGACTAGGTGATGAGTGTAGACTAGATTGCTCAACTTAAAAACAAAGTTGGGTAGGATGGATTATCAGTACACAGTCAACAAAGCAGAGCAATCCAATAACAGTTACCAGTGAGACTGGCTAATTTAGACTGAAAATCTAGACTACAGGGTGCTCTGTGATAGGAAGGGCAAAGTAAGGAGGATCTGTAAAACCTTCTAAAGGTACTTCAGAAAGTAATCATTTTTATAAGCTCTGAGTAGGTCTCATGGTGCATGGAACGCCTCAAATGAGAAAGCAGTGAGCATGGTGGACTGAACAGCATATTCAGCAGATCATCTGGGCAGACAACCGAATTTTGCTCCTGGATATAGGTGTTGACTGCATAGTGAAACTTTCTACTCATCCCCAGTGAGTGATTACCATAGTATTTTTACCTGAAGTACAGAGCTCATAGCACTGAACTTCTAAAAAAGTGAGAGGTTAAATTAACCAGTGCTTAGTCAGTTAAGAAGGAGTTCTCATCAGCAGTATGTTGCATAGTTATTGTAATCAGCTATGAAAGAATACGTTATTTCTACAGTAGCTACGAGTGACTGGACTGTTTACCAGGGCATGTAGTGACAGGACTAGGGGTAATGGGTTTAAACTGAAAGAAGGGAGAGATTTAGATTAGATGTTAGGAAGAAATTCTTTCCTGTGAGGGTGGTGAGGCACTGGAACAGGTTGCCCAGAGAAGCTGTGGATGCCCCATCCCTGGAAGTGTTCAAGGCCAGGTTGGGTGGAGCTTTGAGCACCCTGGTCTAGTGTAGAGTGTCCCTGCCCATGGCAGGGGGGCTGGAACTAGATGGTCTTTGAGGTCCCTTCCAACCCAAACCATTCTGTGATTCTGTGACAATTTACGCTCTCCACATCACTGTGCCTCTCGTAGTGCGTTAGATCAGAAATTTATACAAGAGAACTATCTATGCATCACATACATTATCATCATAATTGTCAGTAGAATTGAGTTCTCATTGTTCAGTTTAGCAGAATAATAGCAATTTTTGAATCAATCTACGTACAGTCAGCTTATAAACAGCATCCAGTTAAACTCCTCCGAATATATTACCTGATAAGTTTTATCAGTTTCTGAGAAATAAGTTAATGTAGACTTATAAGTTAAAATGTTTTTTCTCAATTCTTTCATGAACTGAAATTGCAGACTTTGCATACAATGCTTTAATGATGTCCCTTGTAACAGAACAGTGACCACTATGCCTAAAATCTTGCAAGAAATTAACATCCCTATCAAAATTAGCATTTTGGTTTGGACATATACCAAGGTGGATCAGATCGCATGTGTTCAAGTAAGGTTAAACAATACTCAGAAAAGAAGCCTTTTCCAGAAAGTGGCACAGACGGTGTGGTATGTTGAGTTTCTCCCTCAGGTTCTGAACAGAAGGGTTTTCCCTACATAGTATGAGGATATTTTTCTGTTGAAGTGAATGCTTTGAGATAAGATATAAGATTAGGGGTTTGAACTTCTGTAGCCAGTACTGCCCCAGTTAACCACAGACCGTTTATCAAGCTGTTAACCCTGGTGTCCTAATCTAAGCCCAGACTCAGATAATCGCATTTTCTTTGACTAAATTATTTCCATTGTGTTTTAAACAGTATCAAGTAGCTGTGTGATGTTCAGATTTGGGGAGGACATAGAAAAAGTCACCATTCCTGGAAGAGGATAGCCTAAACCTTTCTACTGGATTTGTATACAAGTTGGTCACTGACCTACTTTAGTACCCAACTCTGTGTACCTTTAAAGAACAAACTGTAAGCTTTTCAATTAAAGAACCCTCAATGAAGATAAACTCAAGGGATGTTTTTCAGCCCTTCTGTATAAGGGAGATTTTAGTTCAGATGCTTGGCTGAAGTCAGTCTGAACATAATTCTTTGTCTCAGGGAAACAATGGGGTCCTCAAATCATCTGAATATGCATAATGCTGGGAAATGCAGTCTACCATAGCCAAGAGGAAGATACTATGAGAATTACTGGTTGAAATACTGACAGCATGTTACTGATGTAGAAAAAGTACAGGTGTGGAAGAAGATGAAAGTTCATGTTTAGTTTAGCACATCACTCATGTTAGCCCGAGCCTTATCATGCTGCTTCTGATCAACACAGCATTTAGCAAAGCTCTGTGAAGGAAAAGTTTACAAAGATGAATGGGGGTGTGAAGGGCTAGAAAATAAAACTAAAGTAACAGGTGACAATTTTACTAGTTTGGGTAGTTTATGAATAAATAAATAGTGAGAGGTAAAACAGCACATGCAAAAATTTATGTTTAAGGGGACAATATATTTTATTGTTAAAAGAGGATCTCTCTTAGGCAAAAGTTACAGTTACTACTTCCATACAGAACCTCTGGAAAAGTCACAGCTAAATAATTTGCATGCAAGATCACAAAATTGCATACCTGTCTCTAGCTGGAAAGCTAAATGGTTATTTGGACAAATGTTTGCTGTGGTTGCACAGGTTAGTAAAGTGAACGTGAGGTGTTTGACATAACCTACGTGTTTCAAAGTAGATCAGAGTGGTAAAGTGAATTGTATAGGGAAGAGGGAAGGGAAAGAAAAAAGGAAAGATTCAAGCAAAGAACTTGTTTCTGAGCATACAGGAAATTAACCATTAATACTGAAGAACCATAGTGCCCCACTTCCAATTATGGTATGCTCGCAGAGATGAAAAAATCTCAATATACTATTGAGAAGTTTGCATAATTTCTAGTGCACAGATGACTGAGGAAGTTTCCTTGTGTGTCGGGTCAAGAGAAGGTCACTGACTCTAAGCAGCACCTTCAGAAAGCACCTTCTTAAACAGAATTCCAAGTCCATTACCAAGCCAGTCCTCTTCATATAAGTTCTAATTTTCTTGATATTTAATTCTAAAGACCTAATTTGGAGATTAATCTTGTGGTTACTTCACTGACATACTGTGGCTTTAGACATGCCAGAGACACATGGTACTCACCAAAGCTGCCTTTCTTAAAATCAGAGAGTCAGGAATGGGAAAGAAATGATTGTGGTAGGCACAGGCAGAAATAAGGAACAGATACAGAACTACTACAGCATCTTGGATGTTACTGCCAAACCACACAAGTAAGAGTCAATCCTTATTTCCAGACTAGTTACTGTGAGGTCCCATCATTTGTTACCAGTCTTGGCAGAGGCTACTACTATAGAAAGGTTATTAGGTAGATATAAGCATAATTAGTCATAGTAGCACTGACAACAGTATGAAAATAAAAGGGACCACAACCCATCAGCAGTGGCAGTCTGGCAACACGCAACTATTTGTTTCTTGCAACAATTTGTCAAATCCAAAGTCTCCCATTTCTTGATGTCTCCCATCAGGAAATTCTTGAGGAATAACAAAACAAATCAAAACAAGCTATCATATAGAAGTGAATAGTTTTGTTCCCTTGGAACCTCATTGCCAGTATCTCCCAAATATTACCGCATAAACCATCTAGATCTGACGTTTGATTACATTAACAGCAGATGAGAGAGGCGAGGAGAGGCTTATGGCTCTGGTGAGGTTTCATGCTTTATGTTTTTCTTGATGTTCTGAGGATTCTGATGTAATAGCAAGTGGAAGCACTGTTCAAGTATGAGCGCAGGGTTATTTCACTTTTACCCCTAGAAAAGTAGAGATAAAGGTTCAGCAGGTCACCTGACTCAGCAAAAAGAAGTTTGAATCAGAGGGGTTCCATTGCCAACATTTTATTTACAACCTCGGTTTGTTTTCTAGTGCTACACAGCATTTGTCAGCCTCTGAAAACTCCCAATAACCCTCTGATCAGGTTCATTAGGGGTCTTGGTTTGTTCCAAAGAAACATGCAATAAGGAAAAGACAAAACCCAGAAGTATAACATTTTATTACCCCAAGTTCCTCAAAGGCAGATTGCATTTTTCGGTAAGTCAACTAGGTGGACAGGGACACAGTTCCATGAGGATTTAAACTGCTCATCATTCAAATCGATTTAGCACACAGATGGCTGGACACTGTGTATGAAATACTTTTCACACTAGCATCCACAGACAGACAGTCTCAACCTATGGCATTAGTCATTTCACTTGGAGGAAGAGAAGACAGCTTCACTGTCTGAAGAGGTGATGGAATTAAGAAACACAAAATAGCCAGAATTATCATCATGCAGCAAGTAATAGAATGGGCACACACACAAGTAGATACAAATTCTTGAATCTGCTAATACTCTCCCCTCTGTCCTACATTGCTGGGGCAGCTACATTGTCCACCTGTGCACCATGTGGCTCTGGCTCTTTAGTGAACAGTGGGCCATGCTTCTCTCCACTGACTTCATTTCAGTGTCATGCATTTATACAGCTACAACATGTGACAGATGATAGACTGAGGTCAAGACAGAGGAGGAAGATAACATCAGAGTTTGCCTGTTCACACAGCTGCTGACCACCTTTCATTTCTCCCAGAAGTTTGCCCCTACAGCACTGAAGCACGAATACTAAGTAGTACAGCACTGCCATAGTCTGCAGCTCCCACTGTCCACTACCAAACTAGCGGCTTACAAAATACAAAACCTGGACTTGAGAGTACTGGCAATCGTGGCAAATCTGAACAACCATCTGAGCATGGCTTCAGTTTTCACTTTCAGGTTTGGTGTGTTTTGTTGTTGTGGGGTTTTTTTGTTTGTTTGTTTTGTTTTTTTTTTTTACTACTGCACAACCTTTGTATTTCTCTCTTCCCATGCTCCCCCTCACTTAACTGAGAAAATGTACAAGTTTGAATTTAATCCCACAAATAATTGCAGCTGGGTTTGTCTTTTTTTGACCAGGCAATATTTTCAGGGGAAAAAAAATTAATCATTTGATCTTTTCAATTTAAGATAATGTTTTGTTTAAAACCTTAGTTATGTTCAATTATAATTAAAAAGCTTGATTATTAAAAAATTCAACTACACAAAACCAGTGATTCACAGACAGGTTAAACCACAGGTCCGATAAGGTTGATTACCCTGATGTATTGCCATGGTATATAAATACTTGTGGTAACTTGAAATGAGCTGCGACCTCTAGACTGCAGGTGTGTATTCAGAAACACTAGCTTAGACACCAGAAAGCTCCTCAAAGTGAATATAATAAAAGTGTGCTATCATCTTGCTACCCTGCTTTTGACTGCAGAGGGGGATAATTCCCTGATAGCTCAGAGATACCATGCCGCGCAGTGCAGCACACCTTTACATGCTTTGCTAAAGACTGTTCTTAAAGTCCTAAGACTTCAAAACCCAAGTAATTCAAAAGAGAATATGGGCTTTTCAGTTTTCATATATTCTTTAAAATCAGCTTTCTCTTAGAGTGTAACCCACGATTTTGGGCCTCAATCTATGCCTTCAATATAGATGCAGTATTTTACAGCTTGAACACTTTTATTAGGATAGAAAATGGTACCTGCAGGCTAAGACACTTGCTACAACCACCTTTTATTTTCTTAAATATTGAAGTTGATACTGTTACCTTTTTTACTCTTGTACCCATGGCAGGGGGGTTGGAGCTAGATGATCTTTTAGGTCCCTTCCAACCCAAACCATTCTATGATTCAAAGAAAAATAAGGATGTTTGTAAAAAGTCAGAAAGGAGAACTAGGCAATAGGCTTGATTTGCCCTCCTCGCACTTTAAACTCATGAAATACCATTATCTTAAAAATTGTGTTACTTTCAGTTTCTCCTAGGACAAGACAGGTGATGGTAACAAATTATCTGTGTATTTCTTTGCACTTTACCCTTCCTTTTCTCTCTCTCCTCCCCACCAAGATTCCCATATACATGAAACACAAGAAAACAAAGAAACAAAAAAACCTTCCATCGAGATTGTGAACACAGATATCAAATCTGAAGAATCAGAGCATGTAATCACAGTAATTCTATTACTGCAGTCAGATACTGCAGATAAGAAGTCCTTTTTAAAAGGGACTATAAAACTGGGATATTTTATGCTTTTTTTTTTTTTTAAATCTCGCAGAAATTTCAGGTGGGTACTGATGCCAGTCTTATGAATATACTACACTGGGATCCATATTCAGAAATGAAATGCAAATAGGATTTTTAAGAAAAGCTCTGTTAAATGTATAGCATTTGCCTGAATACAGAGAATTCACATATGATTTGTCTAGTAGCAAAGAAAGTAGATTTGTTAAAAACCAAGATCAATTAATCACACTTACAAGCAAAACAGGGATAGTCCCGTAGCACTCTGCATAGATTTATTTCATAAAAAATACAATACTGACAGTTAAGCTGATATAACGCTACATGTCCACAGCTGAAGAAGTTTTCTAACAGTTGAAGAGAAGAAGGGGAGAAAGGGAAATTATACTGACAAAACTCTTCTTTTCTTTCTGACTTTGAAAGTTTTCTATTGAATTTATTTGATTATGTTTAAATCAGGTCTGTAACTAAACCCTATTGTAATTTCTCAAATCTCAAAATGCTTTGGTTAACTTGACAGCCAATCTTTGTGTTCTGCTCCCTAAAACACCAATATCTTCAGAAATACTCCAGAAACAAATACCCAGATGAAACTTCGGCAGATTGCAATCCCATGTTTTCTTATGTGTTTATTCTTTGTCTCCAAATCCAAGAATTTTTTTGCTACTCTCCTATAAGGAATTTTGATTAACTTCCATTAAGTGACTAATTCCTCAGATGGTATATTTCTGAGTGGTTCCATTGATGTATGCCAATACACCAGCTGACAAACAGCCACTGCATTACAAAAAAAAAAAAAAAAATCCATATTTTTAATGACTCCCTTGCTGTCTTCCATGTACGTGTGTATGTCATGACATACAGCTTTCTACTATCTGCACCTCTTCCTTTATATATATATATGCATTTTGTATTATAAATTGCTTGGCTGTGAGGTATCTTGACATTTGACATAACAGCAGGGCTGACAGGTGAGAGCGTAAGTGCTGATCATTAGATTATTGCTGAAGTATTCTCTCCTTTCTTCCCCTCCTCCCTGTGTTCCCTGGAGACACAGGTGTTAATAAAATCAAACAAAATGAAAATGGGTAAATTATTGCAAGCTATGAACACCTACATTGTGCCATGCCTCACTAGTTTCCAATACCACCTCATTCTTGAGACAACCAAAGAAAAAGATGCAGTTTCATCCTGTAGACTGGGTGGTATAAGGAAAGGACAAAAGAGACAAGATATTGCAATCCAAAGGTCAGTGACCCACTCCCTTGTATAATTATTGCATTTCATTTATATCCTACCAATCTGTCTGTGGATGGCTGATAGTAAATTAGTAGTTAAAAAAGAGCAATTTTAAAAATTCCTTGATAACTAGTAACTGAGCTCTAAAGCTGGACCATCATATAAGGAGATGAGCACAAGTACCCGCTTGTAATTGATTTTCTAAAATTAAAAAAAATTACTCAAACATTCAGGTCAGATCTAGAGATCTAGTTCTGTATCTCACTGCTGTACTTCAGGAATCCTGAAAAGAGATTTAATCCTTATTCTAAACACCACACAGATTTTGAAGCGTTTCAAGGATCTGAACCATTCTTGAATGCAATATACGTCCAGTGGAACCTTCCACAATGGACGCACTTTGTACCTTTTTAAAAATGTAAGCAGTATATTTTTGAGCGGCATTTCTCATGATAAAGCACATACTAAACTGTGTTCTTCCACTTCATTTTCCCAAGAGGGTTTAATGCAGGAAACAAAAACTGTGTGGAATATTAACACTGAACTTTTGCTAATATATATTAACAGCCAATACCTAGATCTGGTACTTGCATTTGGTCCCTCTCTAGATACTGGGGTAAAGCTTGGTCTAGTGAACCAGGTAGGGTGTTAATATTTCTTTGCAGTCACAAATGAATTAAAAAAAATAGATGAACCATAATAAGGAGGGAGCTGTAGTTTGGGCTTATCACATATGGTACTTGAACTTAAACAATTTGGTCCACCTTTTCTAAGGAGTGGAGGCCAACATTTTAATAGTCTGCTAGCCATTGCTACTGGAGCAGTATTGTACATCTTTTCACATTATCATCTACTGAGCAACCAGATAAACACAAGATTAGAACATTCCAGATCTGCCAAACTGATCAAAGAATCACTCAATCTATATCCATCCAGTATATCATGCAATGCCAATGACTTACCAGGCTCACTCTCTCTGGCATAGCAATGTTTCACACTTCAATTCCACATACTAAAATGCTACATATTATACAATATATAAACCAAAAGGGTAAAAAAATTCTCTCTAAAGCACAGAAAAAAAAATCAAGTGCTACCTGTTAAGAATACTGGCAACTTAAATATTAAGGGCAGATACTTCAGAGAGCTCCAATGCCTACAATTGCAGGCCACAGCCATCTTCAATTTACGTTCTAAATATTGACTGGAGCTTTGAATTCAAGACTACACTTTCTTAGGAAAAAACCTGATAACCTTCCACTTGCAAAGCTGTCTATTATATTTATTTCAGTCAGATCACAATAATAAATATTTATGAGGATGAGTGGAAGAAGGATACTCATCACAAAAGGAGATTATGGAAACACAAGAACATGTGAAGATGCCGATGGGACTGAATGACTGACACCCGAGACATACATGCAGCAGTCACATGAAGTGAGAAAAGGGCAGGAAAACAGTATGTATTTAGCTGACTACACAAACAGGCACAGAAATACTCTCTTGCCCCCCTTTAATCCACATGCAGTCCAGGAGAAGACTTGGTACTTGTACCAAATACATTTACCACCACTTCTTTAATGGGCTTATTTGACTGTTACAGACACCGGCATCTTGAGACATATCTGATTTCAGGCTGATCAAAGTAACAGTGGCTGACACATGTTAACTTCTTCAGTGGTAAGTAGATCTGTTATGGGTTTTAAATCTGCATGTGTTGCATATTTCTGGATTTATACCTTACATGAATATGACTAATAAAAAGCGGACAGAAGAAGAGAGCTCCGGAAAGAGCTTGTCAACAGTATTTTTCAGGTGAAAAAAAAAAAAAAAGAAAAATAGGTGGTTTTGATCTGCAGAATGTGAAGTGTATGAAGTACAACAATTAAAACAGAAGGGTAGATACTTTGAACTCATTAAAATTTCTTTTGAAGATGAAAGTCATTAGATTTCAAGGAGAATTTGGAGTAGAAGCTCACACTGACATGAGAATATTTAACCTGTAGTCTACAGTGCTTCAAGCACTTGATAGTTTGATAAATAATTGCTTGACTATAGTAACCACATAGAAAGAAAAAAAGGATTACCCTAATCAAATACAGTCAGTGTGGTGTTGCCTGTCTCTGTGCTCCACATTTCATTCTGAATTGCTCAGAAGTTTGCAGTTATAAAAACGGAAATCCTGGGTTCTTAAAGAGGAAATTGTAACGGATTTATTTTCCTGTCACCTCCAAGAAAACTTTGATAATGTTCGGGTCAGGTCTTCAGCTGGCACGATCAGCATAGCTGTGTTGAAGCCAGTGGATCATTGCCAATTTATAGCAGCTGAATGTCTGGTCTTATTACAGGGACAACCCCTTTTTACAACTTTTTTGCCTCTACTTTTTTTTTTTTTTAATTGAAGACATTAATAGCCAAATATACTATTTGTTGTCAGGAAAACCTGTTCTCCCCTTCTTTAAGGTACAAGACTCACATTTCCACGTGAGTGAGTTGCACTAGTGGTTAATTCTTACTTGTATTTCAGTGCCACTACAAAGCACAAGCCAGGACTGTACAGTGTTTCACCATACAGGTATTTTTTACGTTATATATTGCAGATAATGGAAAGCTCACCCCACAGAATGCTGGAAGCTGAAAAAAACAAATTATGATGTTAACAGAGGCCTAAAGCAGAGATAATACGCCTTCCTGAAAAGAGAAAGCAAGCTTGGCTTAGACAGCAATATGCACTGTAAACAGTGCCTTACTGCTAGTTTACTGTAAAGAAACAAAAAGGGAAGACACTTGCACATATAAAGGCTCCATGTCATAAGTCAATAGCAAACCCAGGATTGCTCTTACAAGGTTATTCCACTGGATGTACAATGCTCATGCAACCAGGGGTGAAACCAGAGCATGTCCTTCCTCACAAGAGCAGGTACACTTACATAGTAAGCAATACATAAAGACAGCGGGGCAAAAAGTAATCCTCAAAGAATTTCCTATTCAATCACTTTGTAGTTTCCTAAATACTCAGATCCTGAATATACAGTGCTTAGCAATGTCCTATCAAGCCCTCTTTGCACCCAGGGCAGCATGATCCCTATGTAAAATATCCCTATAGAAGAAGAACCTGACTTCTTTTTAGCATATAGATACTTTCTGCATGAATCAAGAGGATAAAATTAAGAGAACTCTGCAATGTCTGAGATTCCTCCTGAAGGACTTTGTAGGCAGTGGTTTTCATTTCATTACGAACATGGAACACAAATTTCATGACTTTCTAATCCTAGGCAATGTTCCCTTTGCCCCAGAATTCTTTCTTTTAACAGAAAGATAAAACCTTTACGCTTAATCTAAAGTTTGAGAGTGCACCTGGTACAAGCAAGCAGTGGCCCATTCCACAATGCAGGTGGATGCAGGCCCCCCAATTCCCCCCAGTGCAGCCCCCCTCACTCACAGCCAGCTAACCTCTCCTCAGGCACATCTCTCCATGTCCCCACTGCTCTTAGGTCTTGAGCCGCATGCAGTCAGCAACTTTTTATTTCTGACCAGACTTAAAAATGGCACCTTATTGACTCAAATTCCTTCTGCCTTACTTACAGCTCTCCCTCATTAAGATAACGAGGTACCCAGCTCCCAGGTGTTCCCAGGGCACAGCTCCCAGGCACCCTTTAACACTTTCCTAACAGTACTGTTTGGGAATCAATTCCACTGTAGTTGTGTAAACAAAAAATTCTGAAAAGAAGTAATCTAGGAAGGAAGAATCAAAACATTTTATCCTTCATATTTCAAAAAAGCAGTTCTGTTCTTCCATTTCTCCCCAATAAAGAAAATGTTCTAGAGAAAGTAACTGATTTTGTGAAACTTTGTGTTTTGGCAATAATTCTCTTTGCCTTCTTTGACAAACAGGGGTTCAGGCAAAACATTTCTCACTGACTCAAATTGCATAAATAGGGCTTTATAGGTCCACAGGACAGCTAGGAAGCCAGATGGTATGTGACCGCTAGTGGGATGCTAGACCAGTATCCATTGACCTCTAAAAAGACAGATTAATAAAAATAACCCATACTCATCTACAACAAAACACGTAAGTAAAGACCCAGCTACTTTTAGCTAAATCAGTCCCTAAAAACAACTTCCCAAGAGATTATGACTCTGGGGGTGGGACGTGAAGAGGAACAGGAATGTCACTGGACACAGATGGAGAAGGGGTAGGGCAGCTGTCAGGAAAGAAACTAAGTCAGAAAGTAGACCTGTGGGAACCTAGCAGAGAGGCCATACAGACTGAGCTAATGCCAGCACTGGAAAAAGGGAAATGCGGATGGTCTCCTTCAGCCAACTTTTGCAATCTTCCACAAAGATTTGGTTTAATTTGAAGACTGAAGTTGTAGCTGATATGTTTCTCTCCTTAGTAATAAAGCAATCTACTAAACTTTAAATTTATCTTTGACACAAAAAAAAAAAAAACCAAAACAAAACCCTACTCTTTTAAAAAACAGTCCCTTTCAGTAAAATGTCTCCCCCAATCCCAACATCAGCAAAGTCTGCTGCAAGTGAACAATTTAAAAGCCACATTTACCCTTTAGATAAATGGTTGAATACCGCTGAAAGTGTGGTACTTGCAAATAAATTTGAAATTTAGCCCCTTGGATGCACAACTGAGGCATGTGTTCCCCTAACAGTGCCCTGTCAGTAGTGCAGGGTTACAGTGACGTACTGATTCTTAAAGAGGAGACTTTTGGCTGTATACCACATATTATTTTCAAATTGCAGTATACTAAAAGAATGGTTTGAACTATGAACAAAACTTGATAATTAGAGCTTAGCAGAAAAGACTTTTGGAAAGTCAAAGTTTTTATTTAAATGAGAATGGAATCTTTGAAAGAGATGATGAGGAATGACTTTCATAAGTCCTAGAGAAGCTGGCAGCTCATGGCTTGGACCAGCACACACTTCGCTGGATAGAAAACTGGTTGGAAAGACAGGCCCAGAGAGTTGTGGCGAATGGTGTTAACTCTAGTTTGCGGCTGGTCGCTAGCGGTGTTCCCCAGGGCTTGGTCGTGGGGTCAGTGTTGTTCAACATCTTTATCGGCAACCTGGATGAGAGGATAGAGTGTGCCCTCAGTAAATTTGCAGATGACACCAAACTGGAAGGCAGTGTCAGTCTGCTTGAGGGTAGGAAGGCTCTTCAGAGAGATCTGGACAGGTTGGATCACTGGGCCAAGGCCAACTGTATGAGGTTTAACAAGGCCAAGTGCTGGGTCCTGCACTTTGGTTGTGACAACCCCAGGCAGCGCTACAGGCTTGGGGCAGAGTGGCTGGAAAGCTGCCTGGCAGAGAAGGACCTGGGGGACTGGTTGACAGCCGACTCAACATGAGCCAGCAGTGTGCCCAGGTGGCCAAGAAGGCCAACAGCATCCTGGCCTGCATCAGGAATGGTGTGGCCAGCAGGAGCAGAGAAGTGATTGTCCCCCTGTACTCAGCTCTGGTGAGGCCGCACCTTGAGTACTGTGTCCAGTTTTGGGCCCCTCAATACAAGAAGGGCATTGAGCTGCTGGACCGTGTCCAGAGAAGGGCAATGAAACTGGTGAAGGGACTTGAAAACAAATCTTATGAGGAGCAGCTGAGAGAACTGGGCTCTCTACAACTACCTGAAAGGAAGTTGTAGTGAGGAGGGTATAGGTCTCTTCTCCCAAGCAGGAAGCGACAGTACGAGAAGGAATGGCCTCAAGTTGCATCAGGGGAGGTTTAGGTTGGATATTAGGAAAAACTTCTTCACAGAAAGAGTAGTGAGGTATTGGAACAGACTGTCTGGAGAGGTGGTTGATTCACTGTCCCTGGAGACATTAAAAAACCGTGTAGACGTGGCATTCCAGGACATGATCTAGTAGGCATGGTGGTGTTATGTTGACGGTTGGACTTAATGTACTTGGAGATCCTTTCCAACCTTAGGGATTCTATGATTCTATGATAACTACTCAGAGGCTTCAACATTCCAATAATTTCTCTTTTTTTTTCTCATCACCAGCTTGTAATGAAAGAAACCAAAGTTCAATTTCCTGGTAAAATATGCTCTGGTAAAATATGCTGAAAGTCTACACTGCTGTATCCCAACTGACTGCCTGGTCCACCCAAGAACTGTTGATTTGGGGCACATCTATCCTAATGTTCCTTTTTAGACTTTTTACAAAATATGTGATGAAAATATCCATTGAATTTTGGTTTTCCACAGACCACTTAGAAGGGAAGGTTAACCCAAAAGTTAAGAATGAAGGATGCATCTCCTGGGAAGGTACTCTGTTAACCAGTGCTAACTGAGAGCTAAAAAATACACAACCTTTCTGTGAAATCTGTTATCTGATTGGATACCTCAGATTTCAACTTGATAAGCACTCACTATGGAGAGTTACTGTCTTATTTTGTTGCAAAGGAGGTATTTTGCTATTATTTTTTTCTGGAAATTCTGCAGTTAGCAAAACTGAGAAAGGTTTGATAGGAGCCTGTATCACTGCAAAGTTCCCCACCTGCTCCTCTGCGAGTGGCTGTTTTGCACAGAAATAGAAAGTTAGTTACATGGAGCTGCTGAAAAAAAAGTTGGTGCGCAAGATCTTGTGTGGCAATTACTTCTGTGATTGTTCTACAGGAAGAGCAGAAAAGAGAAGGCCATGACAGTGGGTCACTATCATAAAGCTTTGTCGCAGTCACTGGCAAAAGTTCCAGTTGAACAATGTGCTCTGCATTTGCAAACACTGTTAAAAAAAACAAGTTTCATTAACATCAATAAAACCTCCCTAGAATTCAGCAGAAAACTTTTGTTGTTATGCAGAATTTAAAGGTGCTAATATTATGTTACATAATCCAAGTAACTTGAACACTTTCCTGAATATACTCTAAGATAAAACTGTTTTCCAAATACTTGAGAGGAAGGGAGGAAAAAAAAAAGAAAAAAAGACTAAATCAATATTAATGTAAACTTACTTAAATGCTCCCAGTGCATTGCTGAGTCGCTGTCACTCTAAACACTGTACATTTGAGATCACTACCACAAAATAAAGATATTCCTTTGCTAGTTTGTTATTGTATAGTCCTACAACCAGACTAGAACTAAATGTGAAAACAATTCAGGCACAGCATAGATTTAATGTTTAGAGAATCCTTTCCCCTTGTAGTATTCGTCATTCTATTATGTTAAATTTAGCTGGTCAAATTCTGCTCTTACTTGAACTTCACATCTGTCAACACAGAATGCACAAGGCAGCATTTAGCTCAGCATAGGGAGAGATCTGAGATTTGAAATACATTTTATCTTTTCAAAGCCATACGTTTTTCCAACAATAAAAGTTGAAACAAGGTTCCCCAGAGTCATGCAATCTGTGTTCTTTCCCACTCAGATAAAGATGGTATTAAAGGAGCTAAAATAAAGAGAAATATTGTCATTTGGTTATGTAATGTGCTTGATATCATTCTTCTGATACTTTGTCCCTGTGTTTAACAAGGAAATCAACACGAGCACACTAGCTGCTGAGTACTTGCAGGCTGAGAGTTTGTGACAAGACTGGATCATCGGCTTGAAGGCTGTGTGCATGCCACCAAGCCAATAAACACATGCTCTCTGCAGCACAGTGTGGGGAGAGAAGTGGCTGCCTAGTGAATGGGAGACCTTTAGCAGCTGGTAAAACAGCAGCACTGCAGGCAGCTGCTGGCCTTACTTGGCAGACAACAGCTGCAGACATCAAAGAGAATAAAAGAAAGCGGGGGAAAGACTGAGGTAAAAAAGGAATTCCATTCTTGATCCCATTGCCTGTAAACTAAACTTTTTTTTAGGTTTTGATTGTTTGGGCTTTTTAAAAATTTTTTTAGCACCAAACTGAACCTGGTAAAGCATTTCACTGTCACACCTGTTTACTATTGGAAGCAATTTTATTTTTTACAGAGCTCTGGAAAATGGAGACAGATTTCCTCTACAGGTATTTTAGGTCAAATAGTTATCCACATAGCTAGCTACCTGTCCACTTAAATCATAGGCACCTGCACACCTGAACTTGCTCTGAGTTTGCTCAGTGATTTGTCTCTGTTTAATATTCTTTGGTTTACACAAAGGCATTGTCCCCCTTCAAAAAAAAGCAGCTAAGTAGGTGTTCGAGTAAGTGGTAATTCCATTGAGGCCAACACAATCCTTCCGATACACAGAGCTAGGGATATTATACTTTGGTCTTCTGAATCTGTTCAAAAGCTCATAGGTTTAACAGCATTAGTTTGGTGTGTCCAATGCCGAGATTTTAAATTTTAAGATTAAATTTCACAGATAAAAATATTAGGATAATTCTATCAGCTAGAATACTGGACTGTGCATGCATACAGCATTATACACAGTGTCAAACAGACCATTAGAAAATGCCAGATGGTATATACAATGGCTTGTTTCCCAACTCGATTCCCACAAGAACTGCAACCAAATATCATCAGTCCTATTTTTCTCACATTGTACTTCTCCATTCCTAACTGCTTCCAGTTCTTCATAGAAGCACTGTCCAATATAATGTAGTAGACATAATATTTTATAAGAGATAGCTTCTGCCTCTATACCTTTAGGCTTGGAACTGATAGAAGATAAACCTTTTCCAATGCTTTTGCTTTTTAAATAGGGAACTGGAAATTACCAATCCAATGTGAAAAGTCCTAAATAGCTCCTCTGAAATTCTAATGGAGCTTTTCTGTGGTTATCCAACCCACTGCAGAATCTTTGTGTTGATGCTTTACCTGCATATGTGGAATGTATAGGAATGTAACCTGTATAGGTATGCATATTTTTGTATTGGTCTCTCAGAACAGAGAAATTTGGATTGGGTGCATCGAGCATGTTAAAGTTGGATTGCAAAACATTAAAAATACTATTTTGCTATATTTGGGGCTTATAGATTTTTACTTGAATATTCTATGACATATTTGCTGTTCAATGTAATTAAACCAACAATCTCCCTGCCTTTTTTTCTTATTGGCAAATCTTTAATTATTTTAGCTCTGTAGTCTTGCTGGTTCAGGCTTTCCCAACTCTCAAGTCATCACTGAAGAAACCTTGCTGCAAAGCTTAACTCTAGCCAGTCCTCATTTTCTGCGAGCAACAGCACTTTCTGCCTATGTTTACATTATATGGCATGTAAATATCACGGCATGCCTCAATGTCAGCAGCCGAGTCCGGATGGAGCTAGGACTGACCGAGGTAAGCACATTGATCCTTAAGTTTAGACCTCTAGCTCTGACTTCGCATTAAACCGACTCCTAAGTTACCAAGACTTCCTAATTACTTTTGCTGTTTTCTCTCGTTCCCTACAGGCTCCATCTTTAGTGCATTCTACTGCTGGCAAGCTCTGCCTCTACAGCCTATGACCAAGGCTTGTAGAGCTCAGAAGCTCTTTTCTCCCTGACAGCCTTAACCAAATCACTTTTCCAGGCTTGCCATTACTCAGAACCCTGCCCGGTTTTGCTATCACCAACCCAGCATTTCCAGAATGCAGTTAAGTGCTTATCACTTAAAACTTTAAGTGCTAATTGCTTAGTAATGAAAACTTTAATTGCTGGGAGATTAAACCTTTAACTGCTAAGTGGCTGGCGGAGTTCCAGTCCATAACAACCAAAATTCACTAATACAACACTTTTAAATGCCCTTTGTAAGAAAACTATTATATACCCTAGTGTGTGAAGGCTTAGAAACAAGATGTTTGTTTTAAGTATTTCCAAGACTGAGAAAAAAATGTGGCTAGATTAGCACTGGTTAGTTTGGGATTAAATAAAATCTCACCGTTCACTTTAGGAGTGTGTAAATTCTTCAAAAACATTTTTCCCTTCCTTCATTTCACCTGCTTATGTTCTCAGGTAAATTGATCCCTCTTGAAAACGTATGCTCAGTTTTGTCCTGACCTGGTCTTCAGGATGGAGACTGTTGTGCTCTCACATTGATATTGACTGCCAAAGCTACTGTGTAACCTGAGGAACTTTTCTCACCTTCTAAAATGGTATTCTCATCTTGATTTTCACAACTTCAGAGGAAATACTGCCAGAAATGAGTGAGCTCATTCCCTGTAGATTATATATTCTGCTCTTTTATTGCGGGTGCTAATGGAGCTGAGTAGAGATGTTTAATGCAATTCTACTTGTGAGACACAAAAGACCTTACACTGGATAATGAAAAGGAGATACAGGCAAACTGAATTCCTAATGTACCATTAACTGCGCAACTAGAAATTAAATTGGACTGAATTCTTCAGTCTGCTTTCTAGTTTCTAGAAATTGTAGAAGAGACATCATGAAAATAGGTAGGACAAAGCATTGAGTCTATCTTCCTTAGCATTGTTATCCCTGTTCAAAATTCCAACCCATTTTTTTAAGGTCTCTCATGTCACTAGAGCTTTGCAACGGACTTGGACAGCGTTCCCAAACACAGAACAAACATAGCGTCTCTTGCTTTTACCTTCAGAGCCACAATATGAGAAGCTTCTGGCACTCTGATGTTCTGTCAGTTTTTAATGCAAAGTCTGGAAGTTCACGGACACGACGCTGCACAATCTGAAGAAGATAAATCACAGTTACTTCAAGCCAGTTGACAGCAGTTTAAGCAGCTGCAATCATCAACCACCAAGGGAGTTTCCTCTTTTATCTTACTAAAAGCAAAAGTATACCAGGAACTGGTAATATCACTGGACTATCAGGAGTCCTGCTTTTACATAAATATCAGCAAGCGGTAAGTAAATTCTGTTGACGAAATGTAATAAAACAAAGACGGTTTCAAATATGACCATTCCCTGATGCATTCTGTAGCCCCGTCTTACTCACTTATTGCATGCTGCTGAGATTATAAGGTTTGCTTTTATCTGTCAGAAATCAATATTTCAAACATCGGATAAAAGAGGAAATTGAACTGGGAATAGGCTGAAGTGCTGTAAAAACTACAAAGCACAATTATCAAAAAGCACTTAAAGTACTTAATAGGACACACATATAAAAATGCTCAAATTAATGTCAGGGAACTATAATGAGAACTTTTTCTACGCTTTTTGATCCAAATGCAATGTAATTCGAGTGCAGCCTGGTCAGTCAATACAGTTTTCAATTTATATGAAACCCTAAGGATTTCTAGCAATCCATTTGCTAGAACTTAACCATTACATATGATTGGTTAATATTTCAATTTATTGAAAATACATTATTTTGTGTAAAGTGTTTAAGTTGTTGAGGTTTAACCATTATAAACAGTTATGATAAAAATAGATCTTTGGGTAAACAAAGACCTTACAGTCAAGCTTTTAATAAACACCAGTATAACTAGAAAATTGGATTTTAAGGGGAATAGACATAATAAGAAAAAATGGCAGATATGGAGTGGTGAGATGAGAGGGAAATGTTGTATAGAACTGATCTTTATCAGCATGCATTAAGCTAAGAAGGGACCTCTTCACAAAAATGTTGGAAACCATGGTTATTTTATGCAAAAAAGTTCTCTATTAACTTTAGTACTTTCCCCTTAGATTTATGCATTCATTTATCATCTTTAATGCTATTGAGCTGGAGGTCTTTACAAAACTATGTTAGAGCAGAAATCACTGCAAATGAATGAGTGCATGTCTGTATGCACATACTAGCATTTATAGAAAATAGATTGTGTGGCCTTAGAGAATTTGATATGAAATATGAAGAGCTGCAACACCCAGAAGGTTTATAACTATGATTTGAGCAACCAAGACCCACACTAACTAAATGGCTGTATCAAACTGTATCACTGTTTTCTAACCTACACCCATTTTTAATGAGGAACAACAAGGGATTCTTGGGAAATCTTTCTTTGTGGAAACATATTGTTAACACTTATAATTCATTTTTCTACTTTAACGATGACACTTTTTTCATGTGAGGGAGCCTTAGTACAAATGTGCTTCTTATTGGAACTACATCAAACTGCCTGAACGTTGGGTCAGACTGTGGTTTCCGTTAACAAACGGTTTCATTAGCCAAACATCTTCACATCATCTCTCCTCATTACAGTTTTGGGCCTAATACAGTACAACTTCTTGTTAACATACCTACTTTCTCTGCCATTCAGGCTAAGTCCAAACTTTGATGCTTCTTCCATTTTCAAGATGCAAAATTGAATTACAATCCTCAGAAATCTGATTTGGGTGATAATTCACTGCTTTAAATTCATCCTCCCTGTCCTTTACAGTTCTTCATATATCTTCCCTTTTCTTGCTTATCTCCTCATTACTCTCCCCTCCTCCCTCCCTTGTATTCACTTTATTCAGCAAACAATGCCACCCCAGCATGCTGTGCCATTCTCCTGGCTTTCTGTTTGCCATTTCTGTTTTTCCCCTGCTTACTTGTTATGCCTTGACCTTCGTAAGTCAGTTTGGAAGCTTGCTACCTTTTCAGATTTCACAGCTTTTCTGAATACTTGCTTTTACTTTAGCGCTTACAAGAAATTCCATGAGATAAAAGGATTAAATGGGGATGTAAATATAAAAAAGGGTAATATTTCACACAAAATATCTTTTAACAGAATTTTAAACATACAATCAAAGAACCAAGTATGTACAAGTCATGCAAAAATAATATATTTGCATACACAAAAAGGAACAAAAGCCAGGAATGTATCCATGAGTATATGGTATGAAATATAACATACACTTTATTATCTGCCAGTGTGGCCTTTATATTTTCACAGAGTTACACGTTATATAAATCACGTAACTGCTGGCTGCTCATGTAGTAGCTGCACAAAGCTGAAACAACATAGGCCAAACCCTAGAATCCAAACTCTGGTGACACAGAAGTTTTGTTTGGATAATAGAAAAAGAAATGCTGGGATTTGGTACAAGTGTATCTGTATAACTCCAAACAGCTGCTTTTTAACCTGTTCCTGCAGATCTCCAAAGACAGAGACTTCAAAATTTCCCAGGCAATATATTTCAGTGCTTTATCATCTTACTGTTATAAAAATTTGGTTGGTTTTTTTGTTTGTTTGTTTTGTGGTTTGGGTTTGGGTTTTTTTTCTTTTTTTTTTTAAAGTCTAATCTGAATCTTTGTTACTATAATTTAAGTCCTACTACTTGGCCTATTTTATCTGATGGAGAACAGGTCATAGTATTCCTTTCTGCAACAAATTTGCATACATAAACACAGTCATCACAATTTTATTCCAACCCCACTCTTTCTGCCCTTCCTCATATACCCAGTTTTCCCCAGAAGTACTCCTAGGTCTGCAACAGCATTACAGACAAGAAGAACGCCTTAGGGTATGCACACTAAGTGAAGACTTCTGTCGCTGTCCATAGCCTTATGCAACTTCAGACTAATCAAACCCTCATTCTGTCAAATGGATATTAAGCTGCTGTTGCACAACCCAGGTTGTGCAGTTTGAGATCTTTTTACGTCATACAGCTTCTTTCCAGCTCACAGATTGTGTGAATAGTACAAACAGGCTCTGATCTTGACAGTTAATGACTTACACAATTCACCGGGTAAGAAAGTTGTCAAGAATCTCTTTAAAATTAAGCTGCACAACACACAGCCAAAACCTGTTTCCTAACAATTTTGGTCTTGTGTATATTAAGCAAAATGTAACATGACTTAATTGAGAGAACTGGAAAGAAATCCCCTGAAGCCAGAGTTTTCACATGTAAAAACTATGTTGACGAGATTGACGAGAGTAAAAATAAATAGATTGATTCAGCTGGATACCACATTCACTTGAATGGTGACTTGAGTTTTCAGATTTCCTGAATCAATGCACAAAGCATACAACGTTTTCCAAATAGTATATATTTCCAATTAACAAAATAATAAAGAAATATTCTGTTTAAAAAACAGTCTGAATGGAAAACATAATATGATCTGGTAAGGCAATTGTAGTTATGACAGTCGCAATTGCATAACGCATTTCACAGAAGCTTCTTCTATTGCACCTTATTGTATTTTTTCCTTCAATTATTAAATTTAGAGGTTTAACCTCAAAAGCAAATGCACTTGTCTTTACGTGCACTTGAATTGTTACTGCCATTTAAAACTAATCAATGTTTTCTTTAGTACCATAATAGCTTATTTGCAAAGCGCCTCTATTAGAAAAATTTACATGGTGTTCTGGGAGGAAACATGTTTCACATTCTAAGAAAAACTCCTAATAAAGAGAAAGAGGGCTTGATTCTTATTTCAAAGTTTTTCACAACTAGAGTTACTTCAGAGCTTAAAAATTTGTGCACAAAGGTAATTGCTATTAGCTTATGCCACTGTGTTCATGCATAATACAAGAATAAACTATCCTTACATCTCTAGAGAAGTCCAGGAAATTAATTTGAAAGGGCTTAGCATATAAACATATGCTTTTGTTTATGTTAACAGGGAAACAAATGGTTAAAATCTTGTTATTGACCAGTGTTTAAATGCACATTCCCTGGAAATACTATGCACTCCTGATTTGGATGTTCAACTGCATAAAACTCAAAGGACACCAAGGTTTCATGGAGTGGTGGAAAGCCCAAGCTACTCCAGTAAAGTCAGTATATGCACTCAGAGCGCAGTTTGACACAAACAGGAATGTTCACACCACTTTCATCTAGGAACATAAGGGAGGTTTCTAAATTAGTCTCCATAGACTCCTGCAGGAGGAGGTCAGAGAAACAAAGTTAAGCAATATGAATACCCTAATGTCTCAAGTTCTACAGTTATTCAACAAACAGAAGTCTTAATGAAGGAAAAACAAAGTTTGCACAAAACTCCTAAGCAGGCCTTTTTTCTGTTCCAAATGTAAAGATCTGCTGCTTTAATAAGCAGAACAACTCCAATTCAAGCTCTGCCTGTACTTAAATACGTGAAAAACCATTGATTCCAGTAGAGTAGCAAATCTGTCACTAGGATGAAAGTTATGAAAACAAGTTTAAGGGTTGTAATAATCGACCATTTGTAAATAGAAAAGCTGTTACAATGTCTATGGTCAGAACTGAGAATTCGATAGTCTGTCCCACCCATCTTGTTTAGCTTAACTGTGATACCTGTCTGTTGTAGGTTTGCAAAATATTTGGTTCATTTTATTTGGAACACAGCCTTTTCCAGAATAACAGTTCTGTCTTATGTGACACCTTGTGCTTACACTTCCAAAGCTTTACCTTCATCTATGCATTGTTCTCAGTTGAATGTTAATACCAATACTAATAGTGGTGATGGCTGACTTGTTTTCCAATATTAGCCACACAGAACATGCAGTGTGGGGCTGCTCCTCAAAGCTTTCTATTTTTGCAAATATGTGTTAAAATCACACAAGGAACTGAGTGCCTTAACTAGCATAGCAGCAGTGTAAATTGATAACTGCATGCATGGATAAGTACAATTAGCAGTTGCAGAAGTTAAAGGCCTTGTGGGCAAACAGTTGCTTGTTTAACATAAACCAAGCAGAGGAGTGCGATTCTGTATTCCCTTCCCGCTCAACTTACCATATATTTTTAAAAATCTAACTCTATTACAAATATAATGAGCAAAATTGACAAATTTAAAGTAAGGATGGAGACTTTGAATGACAAACACAAGAAGTTATTCACCTAACTAGACAGTTCACGGACAGAACTGCTTGCCTATGGAAAGTGTGCAGTTCAAAAATACATGTATTTCAAGATGAGCCTAGAAACGAAAAGCAGACACATTAAAATTAATCAAAATCCCCAAAAGTTTCAATTAATAAAAGAAGTTGGGTTGAGGAATACAGAGTGCCAAGCCTTACCAAACGTAGGAAATAGAAATATGATTCAAAACACTGGACAGAATGACTGTCCACAAATTAATACAACAACCTATGCCAAAGCTTTTGCCATCAATTTATTTGCTGCTGAAGACTGAATAGACTGAAGTCTTGCTCCTTTGCTAAATAACATGTTTCAGAATTAATCCTCTAGCCTGTAGCAGGTAACAAATGCTTTATAGGGCATCTGAAGGAACTGGGACTGTTTAGTCTGGAGAAGAGGAGTCTCAGGGGAGACCTTGTTGCCCTCTACAGCTACCTGAAAGGAAGTTGTGGCGAGCTGGAGGGCGGCCTCTTCTCGCAGATAACTAGTGACAGGACAAGGGGGAATGGCTGCAAGTTGCGCCAGGGGAGGTTCAGGTTGGAGATTAGGAGAAAATTCTTCTCGGAAAGGGTGGTCGGGCATTGGAACGGGTTGCCCAGGGAGGTGGTGGAGTCACCGTCCCTGTGGGTATTTAAGGAAAGGTTAGATGCAGCACTGAAGGACATGGTTTAGTGGTTAATAGGTGGGGGGGAGTCGGTTGGACTAGATGATCCTTCAGGTCTCTTCCAGCATTAATGATTCTATTCTATTCTACTACTGCTCATCATTTAATAGCACTGCTTTAACTCTGCTGTGACTGCCTTCACTGTCAGATAGTTTCTCTTACAGGTTCATGTTTTCACAGTTTTTTCCAGGGTTTCACACCTGCTTCCAGAGTATTACTTTGACTCCTGTCGGCCCAGTGTTTAGCAAGCAGCAACCGGGAGAAATTTCCTGTCCAATTTGTCCTAGATGTGCTTTACCAAAAGCATGAATATATTTTCTTATCACTAGTTATAATGAAATCCCAGCTAACTAATTTGCATATATGTTCTCAATATTATTCACTGTCACTTGTGTGCAGTACAAAAGGAAAATATGCAGCTTATGACCAAAAAAGCTGTCAAAGCCCATGATATAACTCATTATTATGTGATGGATAAGATAATTCTGTTTGCAAAGTTAAAAACACATAAAAGTTGTAACGCAGGGCAAATTTAACAGGGGCCAGCAGAAAGGAGAGAGATGACAAATTTTCTATGTATTTGCTTATCCAGAAAATGCAGAGAAATTGCCACATCAGTGATCCAACAAATCTGAGGCAAAGCCTCATACTATCAGAATTTACTTAATTTTTGCTAAGCTTAATTTCTTCTTTAATGAGATAAGAATGTTTTTCTTATTCAGTGATTTTCTATTTCTGTGAATATGATTTTCATTTAGTTAATCTCTGTGTTTTTAGAGAAATACACAGAGAATAGCAGTGGGAAAGCTTACCTATTTCAGCAAATTCAAGGAACACCACTGAATTCAGTAAAGTTATTTGATTGTTTTCATTCTATCTAGCAACAGATTTTGGTTCAGATTCTTCAACAGCATCAAAAATCTGCCAAGGTAACAGCTGTCACAATATATGTAATATTATTTCCTGCAAAGTTTTAAATTGTGTTTCAGTACACTTATGTCCATGAGTTGAGAATCTATTATTTTTATCATCTAGAATGCATAGCCAATATTTTGCATTTGCAATCTTGAAAACAATTTAATACAGGGCAGTAGATTTTTTTTGTATTTTATCGGTTTATTGTACCTAAGTGCTGGCGATATGTAGCAACTATCGCATATTGCATGTACTCTTACATGAACAATCAGTTCAGCTCCTGGTTTCCTTCTATTAACCGAGATCATCCTTCCAGCTAGTCTCTAATTAAATGTTTCATTAAGGATCATTAAGGAATTATATGTAAACTCTTCATAGTTCTCGTTAATTATAAGCACTTCATTCACAAGCAGTTATAAAACTGAATTTTGCCTTCCAGTTTTACTACAAAGTCTTTTTAGAATAGGTAATGAAAAAACAACACCACACCAACAAAAAACCCCACCCCTTCACTTCAAAAAGAGAATTTTCCAATTATTTTAATTTAAAATAATCAAGAATTTACTTAGAGGGTTTAAATAAGGTGACTGAAAAATGAACCCTAGGATTTTTCCATTCTTCTTCATTCTGACTAAAATAAAGGCAGCTCAAAATTATGGATTATTCCCTCTCTTCAAACAAGGTAGAAGGTGGTGAGACAGTGCTGGATAGATGCACAGTAGTAATGGATTATGCAGATTTTTCTCTCCTGGGTCACTGTTATGAATCTGATCCAAGATAGTGACGAAATGTCAGTGTCATTTTATGGCTTTTAGCATGAAATCCTGACCCTATGAGGTCAATGGCAAAACATCAGTGGTGCCAGGATTTTCACCTTTTGAGTCTCCAGTGTGCAAAAAGAAAGACTGACTCAGCATCCATTGACTCTAATGGGAGTTACACTAAGTTCAAGGTCTGTATTTTTAAAAGTCCTTAGGTGCTGCTTTGCTCATACTTTGAGTGTTAAGAGCTGGATCCTTCAAATGATTCAAACACTTAAAACTGTAGCATTAAACCAGTAAAGTTTTATCCTCAAAGTAAAATGTTCTGATGGGCAAGATAATACAGTGATGCTTAGCATACACAGTATCGAAACAACATCCACATGCTGTGTGTCCTGCCATCACTCCTGTGGTCCATCCCTGGGCTTAGTGCAACAGCATGTCTAACCATTTCTCTTGCCCCTTCTAAGATCTGGGAGAAGACCTAAGTACTGAAGATTTCTCTGCTACAGCTATGCAGGGACCACAATCCACATGTTTTCCTCTCTGGACAGGAAAATGCCAAGCGGGTATTCTCTGAGGGCTGTGATTGGGAAGCGGTCCTCTAGTGAGGTGTTAAATGACATTGCCCACCCAGAGCATAAGCCACATCTGGTCATCTTGGGCTCCCTCTCAGTGCACAGGGAGAGCTGAGCACCTCAGAGGTAATTCACAGCAGCTGCCTGCTGACCCAGACAGTGTCACCAAAAGTCCAAACATTGCTGCCTAAAGCACATCAGTGAAGAAATGTTAAGGAAATCAAGCAGCATTTAAATCAAGTTCTTTTCAACAGCAAAAAAGACTCAGTAATGTGGAAGCTATAGTGTGAGATATTTTCATAAACAGAGGCCTATACTTTTTCCATAACTGAACAGAGCTCAATTTTTAAAACTCTGACTGGATAGTTTGTTGGCAAGTACTCTGCCAAAAAATGATGCAAAGCTGTCTTTTTATCTAATGATGATATTGGCCAGAGGAAGTATGAGACTTTGACTCTTTTGCCCTCCTTTATCAGATGACATGCAACCCCTTGCTCTGCTGTCTGGATTACTCTGCTCCACTAGACCAAACACTGGATAAGGGCTGCTTTCATCACATTTATTCACTTCTCTTGCTTCTTTCTCTGAAAGCAAAATCCTTGTTCCAGATGACAGGAGGTTCAAAACCTCTTAGACTACCATGTTTGTGGCTCAAGAAATTTAGCATAGGTTTTACTCTGCATTCTGTTGAGTCTGACTTATTGCCAGTCCCAGAAAGTTCACCGCTACAGAATGTGAGGTCTCTGTAGTACAGGAATAGTAATCCTTTGTGTCAAAATGACTAAATTAACAAAACTGGCGAAATCATCAAATATCCTTTCTGGAGTGATTAATTCAAACAAAATCCTTCTCAATTCCCTGAAAGCAGACAGAGGTGGCTTATTATTTTATTCAGTTTGGTAGTGAATGTTTTGTAGAAAGGATATTACAAGCCATTTTAAACCAGCAGTTGCAGCACCCTAACTCTCAAATCTTGCAATTTTGCAGGCTTGAAAAGGTTTGATTCTGAAAAGGAGATACAAATATAAGCCAAATGAACTGTTAGATTTTGAGTGTTTATCCAGAATGGAAACAAATTCCCAATATTAAATGATTTGTTCATGCCCACCAAAAATATTAAGGTACAAAAATATAAAAATTATGTCATGATGTAACATGTGCTTTCCAGAGATATTTCACTTGTACAAATGCACAGTTCAGGCATGTGTTCCTAAAAGTATTTAGCTATGCTGAAAACCACCCAGGAATTAGACTGGATGAAAGCATGCTGAAGAAGTTGTTGGAGGTTTAATTACCTTTTCCTTTTTTTCTCTTTAGTGGGAGTTCTGAATTCTGGAGGAGTAAAATTCCAGTCTCTACTGTATTGAAATGATATTTTTTTAGCACTCCAATCATTGTCTCTACTTGACTAAGACATTTCTGTGCTAAAGCAGGTGCATTTACTTTTCAAGTATTATTTTACTAATCAATTGAAAAATTACCTCCATGAATGACAGAAGTGCAGACCTTTGGAGTATTTCATTAAAAGGAGCAAACATTAATTACAAATCCAGCCCAACCTTTGCAGACATAAATTATGGGATGGATCTATTTTCTCCATGCGTAATTGCAGGCAGTGACTAGCTCTTTAAATTATTATCTCCAAGGCATGAATGAAATTAGAATGGATTTGATGATATTCTCAAGGCTTATTCGTATCTAAATAACTTGGCCATGTACTATCTGGTCATATAAGGAAAATTGGGTGAAGCACCTTTGAGGCTCTAAACAGTGGCTAGCTTACTAGGAACATAATGGGAAATGCAAAATGGAATTGGAACCTTAAAGTCTTTGCAGACAGGGAAGTCTAGTTGCAGGTTTTAATAATGGGATATTTAATATTGTCCAAGTATTTTTATTCTAATCTAAATTCTAAAAATTTTAAGTGTTTGTAACTCTCTGAAGCTTTCACATTTCAGACAGAATTTTCCAGGCAGTATCTTTCCTGGAAGGTAATATTTACCTTTCAAGAAAAATAACTGTTTTTCTAGTGAAGTAAAACACCATTCCCCACAGAATTAAGAAGTCTGAAACTTTTGATTTTGGAAAAGCTACAGTGCTGACATATTTGTGATCGAGACAAAATCTGACAGGAAAGTAGATGCATAAAATGCCTTTGGTTGATCCATTGAAAACCAATTTTGAATTAGCTATGCTGATACAAAGTAGAATTTCAAAGATATTGAACAATGGACAAATTTTCAAGTGATTTTTTCTCCTGACTAACATATACTTTTGCAACATATTCTCTACTTGCCTTTTTGTCTTTTTTAACTTTCAAGAATCAGCAAATTTTTTTCTTTGCGTTAGGATAGTCCTAAAACTCAAATGAAGTTAGGCTGTTTTTCCAAGGCCTTTGTCAGTAGTTTAAGACAGAAACACTGAAAACAGATTTCTCAAATTTTAAAACAAACTTTACCTAATTGTTCTCTCTACTGAGCTCTATGTTACCTATACCAGTTTTTGTAACTCCATATGTTTTCCAAGGAGAAGTATCCAATAGTTACTATTTATGATGGAATGACTTAAATTATTATCATATAATAAGTCTCCCTTTTAATTTCTAAAAAAAAAAAAAGTTTGTTCAATACATGACAAAGAGAAGGAGCAAAACAAAATTAAAAATTGAACATGCATAAAAAATAGATGAACACAAAACTGTCTGATAAGCCTCAGCGTGAGGCAAAACCAATCTTGAAGTTTCTGAGCACTTATGATATGGAGAACTTCCAGTCCTCTGCTGAAAATAATTTAAAAATTAATTCCCACTGAAAATAAACAGCATTGTATACATGTAGAAGGTGTAGTTTACTATGACAAGTTTGGAATAGCTGTAGAATGCAAGGATTATTTTTTTTTAATGCAATGATGAAAACAGAAATGTACTTTCTTGTAAAATATATGCAATGGTTTAGAATTTGCATTGGAAACAGAAAGCCTTCTTCTAAAAGAACTATGACATTTATATACCACACAGAGTGTGGACAAAGGAGTTTGAACAAAGACTCTCGATGGGTACTGCCTGCCCCATGTTTTTACTATCCTACCAAAGTTGTTAATCATTCGGCATTGCATACTTGAAATAAAAAATAGATAATGACTTGTTTGGAGTTCAATTTACTTGTGTCATGATACAATAAATACCAAGCTGAATTCTCACAGTGTTAATCATTAACCTAGGAGAGGGCATTAGCTTAAAATGCATTCCTTCAACTTTGATATGTCTCATGAATATATTTGTAGACATTTTAACTGCAATTTCAAATATGCTGAAGACATAACAAGTCCAAGTTCCCCCCAAATCTAAAATCTTTTTCGCCTCTTAACTTTCAGATATAGTTACCATGCATCTCTGCTGCCACACCAGAATAGCCTCTGAAAGCAAAACAGAAGCTCTGCAAAATTGGATTCTGGGAGGTACAGAGGAAGCTCAGCTTAGACTCAGAAAGTTTATTAGCAGCAGTATTATTTTTCTTCCACATTTTCTATTGTGACACACTTCTCAGGCCCATAATAAAATGTTTCTGGTACCACGCTGAAGAGTTTGTAACAGCATTAGAAGATTACTTGGGGGAAAAAAAAACAAAAAAAACAACAAAACGTTTTGCTGGAATGTTAGAGATTGCTTCAAAATATTTAGAAATAATTGGTCCAGCACAAAGAAGACTTTCTGGACTTCATAACTGTGTCTTGTTTAGGAGAGGGAACAGTGAGAAATCCTGTTTGCTTGGATTTTGTAAGTATTTATGTTTCCTTTCTTCTCCATGGTATTTCATCCTAATTTAAAAGTGAGGAGTTAAAGATTGATCTGGAGCTTGGGAAAAGCAGTCAAGCAGAGGACCACCAAGGACAGGGTGAACCTTTTAACCATATTGCCTGAGAAAGGCAGTGCTTGGTAATCTGTTCCTGGGAATGATAATATCATAGGTAACCTATTTGCTGCGGAATCTAAACCAGAGCACCACAGTTAAACCACCTGCATCTAAAACGAAGGTAAATATGTTATGAGGATCTCACCACTTACACAGGCCTGAGTGGAATGTATGATTTCAACTGACCTGGGGAAATTCCTCAGTCTTAAGAGTATACCATTCAACTCAAAAAATAATTAGTGGCATTTTTTTTTCTCCCTAAAACCATCCAATCATAAACTCTTATTTAGATCTAGGCATTTAACACCATGTCCTTTAGATTTCTTTAGAAAGAAAATCATCACTAATAATTACTGGTTTTAACACCTTGCAGGTTATATATAGTTTCTCATATAAGCAAAAAACACTGTAAGCACTGTGTGAATCTAACACCAACATAATTTATAAAATGTAGAAAGACTGGAGTAGAGAATTTAGGAAATTGGTTAAGTGGGAGTTGTAAAAATTAAGATACTTTCTTTATCAAGGGTTATGGAAAACATATGAAGGAGATAGAGTACGTGCGTTTAATAAACAGATACATTTTTTTCCCTCTGAATACAGAACTGTAGAGAGTATTTTGCTTCAATTTGCAAAGATTGCTAATGAAAATATTGCAAAACCATTATTTCCATCTAAATGTTAAACACTGGCCTATTAATGCCTGTTTTATAGTCTAAATGTAGTCAAATGTTCATTCAGACATTTCTAGGCACCTAAACAACACGCATTAGTTATAGCTAAGAAAGAGTGTGAGCAAAAGACTGCTCCAAGGCAGATCCCAAGTCACAAAACATGCAATACAGCTTCCCTGACCTATGGATGTTACAGCCTTTCTAACATGGGCTACAGCATTTCATGGAGTGGGCTGTACCATGCTAAAGGGCTCAAGTCACAGAGACTTTGTGAACAACAGCGAGGGCAACCACGTGGGACTAATAAGCAGTTCCGGTGCAGCTTTTACATCTACATCATGAGTCCCGTTGACTGGAGGACCCGGGAATACTTATTCCAGACTGGTGTAAACATAGGCTATCCCTAGAGTTCACAGAAGGACAAAATCCAAGGGCACATAGGTGCTCCTGCAGCCTGGTTTCAGTGCACTCAAACAAGTCCATATGCCTGGACACAGAGCACTGCGAGGAGACAGCCCCTGTGACCACTAACAGGGCTGAAGTAAAGCAAAATCTGCTGGGTAACTACAATATTTGTCTGCAGAGAGGATGAACTAGTATGGACCACCAAGACCAATATAGCTGGATTGCACAGACTCCAGTGTGATCCCTACAGAGAGCTGCCCAGAGTCTCCCCGTGCTCCCCAGGGAGGTGATGTGTGACCCTCGGCTGTCAGCCATGCTGGAATTTCAGCACATGGCTCACAGAAAGGCTTGTCACCCTGCTCACTGCTGGTGTATGCAGATAGAGTTACAGACACCCAAAGCTGACAAGGGTGTGAATGAGTATCACATTGGGGGCTGCAAAACACAACACTACCTTCCTGTAAGTTATGTGCATCATTCTCATTTCGCACTTTTCTCCTCTCTTTTACTCCTTCTTGGTCCAGCAAATTCTCAAATAACAAGTAAAAGTAGTATCAGTACTAGCTCCACCCAAATGAGAGAAGTGTGTATGGAACAGGGAGATGCATTTGTTTAGTGATTTTGGAAAGAGTTGACTCTTGGTGGAGTCACCAGTCCACCTTATCTTCCTCCAACCTAGTTTGTTCTTGTATTTTCAGAAGAATTCTGACATGGAAGAACGAATTATTATTATTATAATGATTTGAGCTACCCCAACCATTTAAATACTCAGTCACCTGTAAATTGTCAACGGATATTCAACACAACAACTGTTGCACATTGTGGATTGAACTCTTGAAGGATGAAGGCTCAGAATGGTTCAAATAATAGTTCTTGGTCTGTCTTTCTCTGACAGCTGAATATGAATAACAATTTATTTTGGCCAAAACAACCAATTCCAGGTGAATTTATGTCCTTAATGGGAGATCTGCCATGACAAACAAGAAGAGGAAGTAGCTATACAATTCAGTACATTCTAGCCATAAGTGGAATCTAGCCATAAGTTAAATCAAATGTTTCAGTAGGCTTAAAGGTTCCTGCTAAGCCCTCCTATTAAATCTTCATAATAACGTGTCAAGCTAGAATTCATGTCTTCTACTTTATTAAAAAGAGGGCAAACACTAGGATAAAATAATATTGAGAAATAAAATTTACCTTGGATTAGTTTCATGTAAACATAAAAAATCAGCTTCTCAGAACTCACATGAAAAACATAATGTAGTTAATATTAAATACAATGATTGTGCAACCTATTACTTTTACAGTTTGTGCTCCTGTGTCCTTGATTTCAGCCCTGTTTTGCTTATGATTAATGAATGACTCACCTTCAGTACTCTTTCGTTTATTTCATACCTCATTATGAATTTGAAAAGGTCAATTTGTTATTTGAAAACAGCAACACATGCAAGGAACTTGAACACTGTTCATAAGGGCAAATTACACATTTTTATAAATAGTCATTGCCCAGTATTATATTCCGTTGTAATAGTTTACATTTTCTAACTGCTTTTGTTATGATTTTGAAGAGTGTACTTAACTTACTCCCATGGAATAACAGGTGAAATTTCTGCATGTGTTTTATCAACATCAGGAGTGTCTGTGCACTCCCTATACAGTCTCACACAGAAGTCCTAGAATGGCACCTGGTGTACTTAACTGTTTTCTATTTTAATTTGTCAAGATCCTGTGCTATAATTTACCATGGTTTCTTACTTGGTTTGCTTGGAATTATTTTACCAGGGTTTGACACTTTATGAAATAATGCGATTATACTGTTACCATTCAGGTAGGGACAAAACCTAGGCTGGAAAAATTGATGGAAGTTTTTTTAAACTCATAACTGTTAAAGCAAAAACACTACCTTATTTATACTAGAACCAAAGTTTCATACCAACAGTTCACACTACTACTTTTTTTTGTTGTTGTTACATCCTTTTTCTGTTTTGATAACTACTTTCAACTACGGAATTTGGTAGTTGCAAAATACTTTCTTCAGCAGAAAAAAGCTATTTCAGGTGACATTGATGCTAAATCACATTCTGCGGAACACTCAAAGGCATAAACCAAAAAGTCCATCTTTTCTCTGTTTACTGGAGGTAAATTTTTAAATCACTTGGGCATCACTGTCAGAAGATGACAGTTACCAACTCTAAAAAAACACCTGTGATATACTGATAGCTTGAGGAGCAGATTATGCTATCTAGAGAAGCTCAGGGTAACGCCATTCAGCAGTGACAATACCATAGCTGGCAAGCTGCCCTGCGGAACTTGCGAGTGGCACAGAAATCTCCTTTTGGACATAGGACAACTAATGCTATTTCACAGTGGTCACCACTACAACTATGCAAAAATAGGGTTTGTGCTGTCTATAGAGCCTGTGAGGCTGTTTATGGATTGGGCTGCACTCCAGATTGTATAGACATGCCCAGGATAACTTTAACTGGACAATTTGGTGATTTCTGGTGCTGTAGCTGGAGCTGTACGTACTTCAGTGTGGGCTAACCTGGCTCCTCCAGAAGACTGTGCAGTCTGCTCTTTTACCATCACTTTGACAACCTAGTCCACATGAACACATGGAGTTTGAAGTTCTGCAACAGAGACTTCACTGTGTAAAGGCATTACACGTAAAGCCCCAGTGACAGCTGCACCCAGCTCCTTCTACAGAAGATAATCTGTCTTTATGCCTTACACTTTTTGATTTCTGGCTCATAATGTGTAAGCAGCAGCACCTGCACCTGCTATTTTTGCCCTGTCTCATTTGCAGCTGGATTATGGCTGTAAGGTTTATTCAGGTGAGATTTATTCAGGTTGGATGCTGAGGTTACATTTGACTGAGAGTAGAACAGAGTCCATGGACTTTATAAACAGAAATGTAAAAACCAAACCCAACCAACTGCATACTTCTTCACTTTGTACAATATGCATGGCTGTTTGTGGTGTCAAGTTCAATAGCTTAAATGTTGTGTCATCACTAAAAATAATATAACTGGCCATGGTTAGTAACTGCAGGCTGACCTTCAGCCTTGGCTTTGCTTAATATTGTAACTTTATTTTTCCCCCCAGTTTGTTCAGAACTCTTTGTACCATGGATTATTAATCTATAACTAAACATTGTCCTTGGAGTACATCTAGATGATGATATTTGGAACCAATGCAAATCTACTATCCTTTCTTTGAATTTTGTCAGCATGGCCCTTACAGGCCTTTATTCTTCCTATAATTTCAGTGAAAGCTGTATAAGAAAAAAAGGGAATTGTTTATTTAGGATGATAGTTTTAAATCACATCCCACCTATGAATCACTTTAAGATCGGTGAACAGGTTGTCCTTAAAATTAACAAAATCCAGTACCCATCTCAACACTGTACCCTTGTTCCTGCCAAGCTCTATGTTAGTTTTCAGTGTGAACAAAGAAAAGAACACCTTTACACATGGGAAAAGTAAGAGGGAAATAATAAATGGTAAATTTGACATGAGTTAGGAAGTTTGTGATGGTAATAAAAAAATAAATCAGTGACACCCCCCTCAACTTCTTGAAGCTATAAGAAAAATGGAGTTTGCAATAGCTAGGTAGAAATCAGAGAAAACTGCACAAAGCAGGTCTGAATATGTTTGAGTATCTACTTCAGTATAGAAGGATCAAAACCAAAACATATACACTATGGAAGAACTGAAGTTACGTAAAGATGGTTTACTGCTAAGGATTTAATCTTTAATAGGTGGCTTACTATGTAAGTAATGAGAACATTTATTTGCCCCACTTAACTAGAATGACAATCTACTTCTCAAGGCAAATGCTTAGAGATAACTAAAACCAGTCTAAAACTTGACAGGTGTTACTTCTGCTACTTCAAGTACAAATATTTAAAAATATAATTTATTCTTTTTTTTTTTAATAAAAAACCCAATAAATATTTTCAGGAATTACTCGATCTTCATTTTGAATCAAAAAAAACTATATGGCTTAACTGGATGTTTTTGCTAGAAATTTTGTAAAGGATTTGAAACCAGAACCTATGGTAACTCACCAGAATAGCCTAGCATTTCTACACAGAATTTTGAGTTAGCCATTCTCCCACATGCCTGTGGAAAGCAAATAGAAGCAGGAAAATTCTGTTGATTGCAAATCCCAAGAGAACAAAACCTATCAAGAGCACTACATGTTTTTGCTTTACTGTTAACATAACAAATATGATTTTCCCAAAGCATTAAAACATTAAAAATCTTTCTATGCCAAAAAAAAATGTGTACAAAGCTAATGAGAAGGTATGATTGTTTTTTTCTGAGTCATATAATCACACAATAGCAATGTGACATTGGATTATTGGGATATTTCTTCCAAATTGCACTTACTGTGGTTCCACAAAACAGACTACATAAAGAAAGCAGCATCTTAAAAAAATAAAAATCCACTTATCAGCATCTAGAAACTGGAAATGCAAAACAAAGTCCAAAAGAATCCTAACTGCCACCTTGTCTTTCTTTTCTTCATCTCTGGCACAATGACTCACATGTGTAGATACCATACCAGAAAGCCTCTATCACTTATGGCCCCTGTTTGGAGCCCTAGGAAAATCCACGTCAGCTCTTTTAACATAAACCTCTGAATTTATGAACTCCTTGAGGGAGATGTGTGGCAATATCCTCAACTCCTGTATTTTTTCATTGTTACTGAACAGACTAGACTTCATGCCTATGTTCAGCTCCTACATGAGCTGAGCACCACACAGAAATTAACTTTTAGGAAATATATTTCTGTTCGTTCCAGAAACCAACAGTGCATTTATACGCAGGTAGTTGACATAGCTAGTTACACAAGAAATATCTAAGTACAATAATTTAAAGAGGGAGGGAGAGAGGGGAACCATAGTTCACAGAAGTGCAATATTCAGAAATCTCAAGTGAGTGTTTACCTTTGGACTGATGCTATTTAGACAACCAGGCCTGCAGTTCTCCTGGCCTTACCATATGATGAAATTCACATTGCTAACTCTGAATATAATAACATAAGTAATACTTGTCTTCATGACAGCATGACTCTTGCTATCTACTCTATCATGCACACATTTACATTGCAGACTACTACTTATTGAACCCTAACAGGCACCCACAGTATCAGGGCAGCCCAAGCAGAAGGTGCGTTATATAGACTCTGAGGGTGAAAATATCAGTATCACAAACAGCATAACTGCAAACTGCAAGAAATTATAGGCGGCCAGATTCTGCCCTAAAGCTTTACAGAGGAAAATTCACCAGTGGCGTGTCTTCAGGCCCAACCTCAAATCTGAATGTGTAAATTAGGTTTTTGGCACTCTCAACTAAGAGACACCTGCAAAACTGGCAGCTTAAGTTACTAGTCAGATGATTAGATTCATTGTGTTTTGAAGACTGACTTACAAGTGAGGATGCAGAGTACATGAGGCATTCAGAGAGGAGGTCTTGGGGGAAGGCAAAGTACTTGAATGTTTAGCATATTTTATAGATAGGTGTGGAATAAAGGATGTGGATGTTACGAGAGGCAAACAATGAGGTGACTGACAGCAAAGAACTCTGAGCTGGAGCAAATGTGAAGGTAAAACAGAATCGAAATAGTGAACCATCTGCTTTCTAATGAAAACAGCTCTACTTGTCAGCAACATCCAGAAAAAATGATTTCTTAGTTGGAGTGTATAACCGAGGGAAGTAGCTTTTTTGCTATATGAGGTAATACACTCAAATGATGTATGACTTAGATAATAGTGTGGGTTAATGATCTTCAGCTGGATCAGGGAGTAAAACAAAGTAATTTCATAATACAGAACATGATGGATTAAATCATGTTAATACTGGGTATATACATTAAAGAAAATTATCTTTCTGGCATACTAAATGGCAAAATAAAAAGCACTTTTAGGAAGTTATATGATTAATTAGTCTGCCCTTTTATTTATGTACCATGATAAAGTAAAATGTACTTCTTCTGGTTACCTCCCAGGCAATTATTCTAAAAGTTATATTGAATACACCAGCTTCATTGTATTGCACCAGTCCATCAGGAGCTGAAAAGTAGGTCCCTGCCTTTGTTTTTAGTCAAGAGGTTTTCTTTTTTTCACTCCCTTTCCTGACTTCCTTACTAGAGGTTATTGGGGTTTTGTTTTATATGTTTTTTAACTCACAGAAGCATGAGTTTGAACATGATGTGTTGATACATTGAAATAATGTAAACATTGTTTTGTCTTAAGTACCATTAATTATAGAGAATGCAAATAATTGCAGTGAGTGAAAAGTTATAGTTCAGATGTAATTCAGGCAAATATTTAAATATAAAAATGCAAATGCCCCAGAGTCCATCCAAATTCTCAGCTTTTTCATTTCCTGCCTTCATGACTTAGTTGTGTATCTTGCAAATTTCTACCAGATTTCCAAAGGTTCAATCACATCCAGAATCTTTTAGAAAGAAGCTAGAAATAGATTTTCAGAGATTTCAAATTAAAGTAAAAATCTCAAATCTCAGAAATATGGTGCCTACAGAGAGAGGAATACTATTTTTGAGAACTATGTCTCTTCCAGTCTCATTTTATATTCTTTTCACAAAATTATGGCAATGATAGAAGACACAGAAGTTTCCTCTAGTACCAAATTTACCTGGAAAAGAGAAAAGTTGTAAAAGCTATTGTTAGCACTGAATTTACTTCTTTCTTATTGATAAAATGCAGGAGTTAATTAAAAGTCTATTTCAATGATCTTTAAAAAAAAAGAGAGAGAGTTAGCAAGCTGGGGTGAGGAGGGTGGTATTGTATTCTTTTAGGGATTCACATAGTTCCTCCTTAAGCTGGATTTCCTTAAACAGATGTACTGGACAACATGGAAAATCTGAAAGACCAGACCCAAACAGTTTTCTAATGCTAAATTCAGAATTCAGGTGGGAAGTGTGTTTGACAGAGAGAAACATGTTCCGCAAGTGGCTCAGCACTTACTTGGACTTATCCTGTTCCACAGACTTGCACAGAAAAGCAAGTCCTGATTCTAAAACACTGGGCTAAAGCAAATGACTAATAAAGAACTAGCGAAGAACAAATACCTTTCTTTTTTTTAAAAAAAAAAGCTAGTGCCAGGCATTTGTCTACTACAGCAAGTGCTTTGAATTTCTGCATGAAATACTCCTGATGTTTTAATTCTGGATTCTCTCACACAGAGTCCACCCGCTGACATAGAGGCAGTGTTTGCTGACTCATCTTTTGTTTGCAACATCACTAATGCTTTCTTCTAACTCTGGGGTTTTTGCCTTCTCCACTGCAATGTAAAATCCATCTTTATTGGGAATTAATTCAATTATGGTAAATACAAATCCATGTATTTTCAGTATGTAGTCCGTCTCTGTATTTTGTGTTTATATGCTAGCAAAGAAAATGCTTTATCATCAAGCTCTACAAAGGCACTTTCTATTTCATCATATTTTAGTGTGTGTGAGTGCAGGAAGGATATTCTTTCCTGTTATAGAGCTGTCTTATGTTTAATTCTCATCACCACCCAAGGTGTACTGTGCAGTTTGCAGGCCTCTCAAATTTCTGTTTAGTATGGAAAAAGGCACATGAATTTTACTCTTGTCAAAGGCATGTTGTTAATATCAGCCTTCTCTATGATCAAGACTCCCCCAAATTATTCCGTACACCTTTTCAAAATGTTCCTCTTACTCTAAGGAGGATCGTAAAGGCATTAACTCAGAAGATTTTTGCATGCTACTCAGCAGTATCAAACCGTACTACTTTTTGAAGGGAGCGATTTATGATAAATATTTGCTTTATTTCACCAATTTATTCTGATACAGCCTATAGCTGTTAATGGTTGTTTATATATTCCTAACCAGCTTTACAGCCTAAAAATACTGGATAGATACTGGCTAGAAATTCTGAATAGATACTGAAGTTCGTAAATAGAAAGAACCTGACCACTTACTTACAACTAGTAAATAGACTTTAAAACAGATTTTTTTTTTAAGGCAAGTGAATTATTAGTTGCTGGTGAGACTGCTGTGAGAGTACAGAAAGTGAGTGAAATGTATTACAGAAAAATGATGTATAAGCACAACTTCTTCAAAGTATTGGTCTAAAATAACATTCAATTATTGCTACATTTTAAACTTTGTAGGATATAACACCAGGTAGAAGTGTGACTTTAAAATTAGTGTTTGCAAGTGCCTGTGATGTAGGTGAAGAGGTTTAGCAAGCAGCAGGTTTTAAACCTAAAATTACATTAATTTATTTGCTGCAATAAAATTAGGTAGATTACTTATTGTTCAAACTGATTTGTTACATAAAAGAACAGCTTTTATATCTAAAAAAAAAAATCTGAGAGAAGTGTTTGTGCTCTTGTACTCCATTACTGTTGGAAAGACTCAACTAGAAATACAAGATATGTATAAAGAGTAATTTTGTCTCGTTAAATGACAACACTAGTGGTTCCTCTTCATCTCCTTAATTCATTTCTTATAGTTTTTCTTGTCACATCCACTTGTTTTATGGCTTACTAACTTGCAAGTTATGGTTGTAATTTATGGTCAAAATTGAGTGGTAGCAAATCACAGAATATTTTCATTGATTACCCTAAATTATCTAATCTCCTGTATGTTTTTAGGACTTGATTGGGTGGTATTTACTGATTGCCTTCATCTAATTTAAAAATCAATCAATAGCAACAATGAGAGGTGGAGGATAAATTGAGTCTAATGCAGCATAACTGCAGCAAATATCCGTCAAAGGCTCATTCTCAATCAAATTTGTAGGAAGTTTTAATACATAAACCAAAATGTCTAAAAACTGCACTTCTAGAGCACATAATTTTAAAATTGTGCGCTGCAATGTGACATTGTATTGCTCTTATGCTGTCTATTTAGGAAGGTTTTCCACTGCTAAAATGAACATATTTCACTACAATAAAACTGTAGCAAACAAGAAAAAAATGTCATCAGCTTTGGTTTAAAGGCACTTTGTTCCATTTTCCTCAATATTATCTGTATATAATAATGGGAATTAACATAACATCAACTTTTCATATAAACTGTGTGCATTTTCCCAGAGATAAACATTCTAATAGGTGTCTTGATAGGAGATATGTTTTCTCCATTGAGAAATCAATTCATTAAAGTTGTTCTTTACATCGTTCTTTTTTTAAAGTGTCACTTATTTCCTGAAGTTTTGGATAGCTATGTGAAAGAAACTGTCTGGAAGACAGTATTCTAATTTCTTAACACTATCAGGGCAAAGATCTCATCCAGCAAAGAAGGACAGAGAGTAAATGCAAACCTCTTTTCTTTTCTTTTCTTTTCTTTTCTTTTCTTTTCTTTTCTTTTCTTTTCTTTTCTTTTCTTTTCTTTTCTTTTCTTTTCTTTTCTTTTCTTTTCTCTTCTTTTCTCTTCTTTTCTCTTCTTTTCTCTTCTTTTCTCTTCTTTTCTCTTCTTTTCTCTTTTCTTTTCTTTTTTCTTTTTTCTTTTCTTTTCAAGTGATGGCAGTACAAACATAAAATGCTTCTGATTTGTCATGAGAAAACATGACACGAAATAACATTTTGTTTTTGAACTAAGTGTGGATCACCAGTTTACATTAACTCAAAGTAAGTTTTCTATACGCACATAGAGGTAAAGCATTACATAAATTGAGGTCAGAATTATGTTGTCATTTGCAGCTCAATGAGGAACTAGTTCAATAGTTTGGAAAAACAAGTTAAAGCTGGCCTTCATCTTTGAAAGAATTTTAATCCGTACTCAGAAACAGGTATTTAATGTAAGAATTTACTCAGTAAATATTCAACGTAGATAAATAGAACATTTGGCTTTTTTTTCTTGACATGGGACACATGACGCTATACACTTCTTGGGCAGTAGGAGGTTCTCTCTTGTGCCTCATGTGACCATTGAAGGAGAGAAATTTGGAGGTTTGGGGCTTTTCTGCAATTTTACAATTATTTGATTTTAATTTGAACCAAAGGTTCTTATTAGTAGATAGACATTCTTTTTTCTGTATTTAAATTCAAGCATATAAGATAATGAGCATAGCCAGGGAACAAATTCTGAAGCATTACATAAGAAGAAAGAATTGAATTTCACTGAAGATGTCTATTAAGCAGAACTTTGAAGGAAAAAGCATGTATCCTTTCCTAAATACTAAAAAAGGACAAGGATTCTCAATTAATCAGAACCCAAACACTGAAGTTGCACACATCAAGACCTGGAAATTCTTTGCTTTGTGTTTACTGTACAGCTGATGACTCTCTGAGACAGGTATCAACACCTGTGATTCTTAATTGTTATGTAATTCAGATGAAAAAACAGAGAGAACCTTTATTATCATCCTGTCATACTCATATTCTCTTTCAAGTGTTAAATGTCTTATATTTGTAAGGATTGTTCTTGTCAATGTTATTCTCATTCAGAATGGAACAGTGCTGAGTTATTAATGCAGGAGCTTTCCTCTGAAGTCTGCTACACTTCCTAACCAAAAGACAGAAGGATAAGGAGTGTTATGAAGTGATTGTCCTTCTCAGGAAAACAAGGTCCAAGGGTTTTGAATGGTTCCGAATTTGCTCGGATGAAAACCCCAAGTTTTGGTACTTACCTAAAGAAAGTACCAGTTACAGGTCTAGCACCCACCACTACTACAAACAAAACTGTGGATGTGTACCAGATTGGACAAACACCACCACTCTGGAAAATAATTCTTCTGTTCCAATCAATTTTAAAGTATCCTTTGCTGCTAAACACTTTTTCAAGAGTGATCTGACCTAAGCAACAGATCACAGCAAGCATTACAAATATAAAAGACAACCACCAAAGAGAACCCTACCAGCAGTCTGCTGTTTATTAAAATTCTGACATTCTGAGATATCTTCTTGCCAAGGGCCCTCTTACAATGACATCTGTACACTTGTCATTACATTGCAGTTCACATTACTTACATAAACATGCCACAGGGAAACCAGGACTGATACAATTTTTGTAAGACTGAAAGGTAGCCATTGTGATCATTAAAACAAACCTGAGAGACCCTTCCTGGTGATGGAATAGATTCGGTTACTTCTTCTTTCTTTGTGGGTCATTAGTTAAAAAGGGGAAGGTGGGGGAGGAGGGAGAGAAGGCCGTATACTGCAGGTGTTTTATCCTTTGTGAGGAGACTGCACTGAGACAAATGATTCTAGCTGGCATTTTGTACACACCGGAGATTGCTTATCGATCCAGATCAGAATATTCAGGCTGGCCCCGGGGAAAAGGCAGAGTATTTTCTGAGGGAGTTAATAACCTGGCAGCTGAGCTGTCTTGTCCAATTCACTGAACCTAGGGCTCTAATCAGGCCAGAGTTTCTTATTTTGAGAAATCTTGCCATATGTGTCTGCTAGCTGCCTTCCACTCTATTGGACCAGTGACAGTGATTGAAATGACAGCCTATAGATAGAGCCTAATCAAATTGTTTATTATCAGCCTAAATCAATATGTATAGATTGTTGAAACATCACTGTCATGCCATGGAAAAGTCATACTAATACTACATGCTGCAGGTGTAATTTTAAAATGTATTTTTCCATCCTAAATTGCATCTGAATTTAACAGAGTAAAAGATTTTGTAATGGTGTATGCGACAGTGAAAAATATGCATGTTTACACATTTCAATAAAATAACATTAAGGATTAATGTTAAAAACCCATGTTGTGCACTGCTTAAATATGTTATCGTGTTCCCTGTACAGAAGAGAGGCAACAGATCTGTGGGAAAGGAAAAAGGGATTGGAAAGAGAAGTGTTTTGCTTTTTGTATAGAAAGGAAAAAACCTCACAGAGGTCTCCATAAGCATGTTCTGCAGCATGAATCAAATGGCAACACATCTCAAAAGCAAGTTTTGAGGCATCCAAACTACAGCCTTCAAAAGAGCTTGGACCATGAAGTCTAATGATTTGATAGGCAGGTTAGCAGGGCAAACCACTTGCATTACGAATTTAGAAAAGAGACTAATTGCAAGCATCTAAAATTTAACCCAAAATTTGGTTTCATAAAAGCTGTATCTTCTGAAGACTCTTGAATATTCTGTTTGCACAGGAAAGGTATCAGTGCACTACATGGAGAAAAGTAAAAAAATACTCGGTAATATGTAGTGAATTAGATTCTCCAGTCTTAATTAATATCTCGGGCAGGATCATTCAAACACTAAAAAATGAGATGAAGAAGGGATATTCCTGAGGACATGGCACTGGATGGCAGTCTCTGAGATTTGGAATAGGACCAATAATTTTTTGGCCCTGTGAAGCTCACCTGAGCAGTACACATGTGAAATTCTTCTCTAAAGTAACTGACCTGAAGTGGATAATCACTGGAGTGCTTGTGGCATAAGAGTCAACTGTGTAGACTACTAGAAAATAGATCTACTGGCAAAATTTTGCTCTAGCTAATATATCCTGTGCAATAATTTATTGCCTTGCTCTTCAAAAAAGAATTTCCAAAACTATTTTGAAGTACTCTGGCAAGGTAAAGAAGTTGTAACCTTAGAATAAATTATACTTTTTGCCCTGAAGAATGGTGTAAAGTAACCTTCAGGTTGATTATTCTTTGCAATGCAATACACTCCTGTTTGAATATCATTTACATTGTGTGATTACTGGGTTGAGTCAAACGTGTAACAACTTTTAGCATTATGGCATATGTGTTAATAAAAATAATACTGCCTTGTAGGCTGTAGTGATTTAAAGTGGTATGTTTTCCCTTGGATAAAATGTACTTTCCTTACTGTGTGCATTCTAAGCTCTCCAAACAGCAGTTATCTTTGGCTGACTGATTCTAGGAATTTTCCTATTACATTCCAAATAAGAATTTCTTCATTGCCATTTTAAGAAATAAAGGTACCTATTCAGCATAAAATTTTAGCATATAAGTCTCTCTAAGTGTATGCATAAGTTCCTCCCGAGTCGGGAGAGAGGTTAAGCAGATGCATATTCTTAAGTTCTAAATGATTTCAGTGGGACTTTCCTTTGTCTTCAGTTTTGAACATACCTGTGACATACTCGTGGCTAAGCATACAATGTGAATACAGGTGGCTAAGTTTGGCCTACAGCTGGCACAAACCCAAAATGTAACATTGCTTTTAAAGTGTTTTGACTAAAATCCAGCGAAGCACTTAAGTTAGCACACAGTGCTGATTTAACTATCTCAGTTTATAGTTACACTGGTACAATTTCCTAGTATGGATACAGTTTTGCTAGTATTTATCTTGGCTTAACTTAGCAAGACACTTTAACAGAAATGAATGCCACTGAAAGTCATGGAAGGATAGGGCAAACCTGCAAAAAATACCAAAATTGAATAAACTGAAAATGCAACAGCTGGAGGGGCATAAGTACTGGAAAATATCTACTGAAATAAAATATTCAGTTAGCTTTCTTCAAATGCACAATGAAGCATTCTGGAATTTTAAAGACATATCACTATCAGCATATAGACATACTAAATGAGTGAACATTAACCCCTAAATACTTCTTTTCTAACTGTACTTGAAAGTACTAAATAAAAAAATATTCTATTTAGTATTTTCAGTGATCTCTACTATGTCTTAAGGAATTGCTATAGTTTTCTATAAAAAATACTACCACCAAAATTAAGAAGTTTAGCTTCTAGCAATCCACTGTCATTTTTCATGGATACCATAGAGAATTTTTGTCATATGAACCACAGTGCCAGTGACTCTAACATTAAGTAGATTTCTCCACTACCAACAAATGAAGCCCTATGTTGAAGTATTTCATGGGGGGGGGGGGGTTTGTTTGGGTTTTTGGGTTGGTTTTTTTTCAGTTGCATTATGATGTTGCTAACTAAATCTAGTAACGTCACTACAAAACCTCAGTTGTGCTCAAGCAAAAACTTTGCAACCTAAACATCAGAACAGGAAAACTAATATTCCAATAAGAAGGGAAAATATAATATAGTCCCATGCCTGACAAAACCTCTACACATAGTACTGTTTCACTTCAGATGCACAAATAATTGATGCACTGTACAAATCAGGCCTGCAAATAGGTTTGCCTTCCAAACTGTGCTTCAAACCTCATTACATTTAATAGTTCCGTACCAAAATGCCAAGTTCCTCAACAAAAATTCTGGCCAGATTTACGTACTTTAAAAAAATTGTACAGAGACAGAGAAACATGGAAAAGTGTAATATTAGAAAGCTCAAATTCAAACTACACTTTAGCTGCATAAATGAGAACTAATCAAGAACTGTAATGGTGAACTTCTAGAAGAGTTTAAGAAGTAATACCCATTCCAACAATGCTGTGTCATGTTGCTAGGCTTAATTGCAGCACCTTGTCTCTATCAGCTTAAAAAAAAAAAATATTTGCGGTACTGTTTACAGATGGTGCTGGCAACCAGTCTGCTCATACCCTGCATTCCCACTCCCTCTGTGGGGTTACGTATAGCAGAGATGACATGTGATCCCCTGGATGGTCCAGATATACTTCTGAAGAGCTAATCCTATTTTGCTTTAACACAAGATACAGTGGTAGTGACCATGCTGATCTAACATGTTAAAATAGATCTGTAGAAGTGTAAATTAGTTCTAAATTAGTATTTTTTGTTTTGTACCAGAGGAGGTGGGTACAACTTTAAAAGAAAAAGAAGGAAAAGAAGAAAAAGAAAAAAAAAGAAAAAGAAGAGAGACTTCTGAAATACTTTGTGAATCTTACCTTGATAAACACTAAGGAGAAATCCAGGGATTTTGTCTTCAGAGAGAAAATTGTCTAAATTGTCTGGAAAAACTCATTGACCCAGTCAGATTGTGTGAAGCTTGCGATCAAATACAGCCCTGGGCTCTTCTGCCTTATGCGCTTGTGCATCTTGCTCAGAACACACGGCTCAGTGAAAAAACCCACTATTTTATGTGATAAACACTACAATAGAATGGTGTTTGCACATGCAAACTACAGGCAAAGAATTTTCAAGTACCTTTCAATTATTTTAAGTAGATCGAGTCCATCAATGCTACAACAATACAAATTAATCAGATAAGAAAAAAAATAAAGAGGTTAAAGCTGAGCAGTGAGACTGATGAATTCACAGGTAGCGAAGACTTCTAGAATGCATATTGAAGAGCCTGAGTAATTAGAATCATAGAATGGTTTGGGTTGGAAGGAACCTTCTAGATCATCTAGTTCCAATGCCTCTGTCATGGTAAGGGACACCCTACACTAGATCAGGTTGCCCAAAGCATCATCCAACCTGGCCTTGAACACTTCCAGGAAGGGGACATTCACAACTTCCCTGGGCAACTTCTTTCAGTGCGTCACCACTCTCACAGTGAAGGATTTCTTCCTAATATCTAATCTAAATCTATACTCTGCCAGTTTAAAGCCATTATCCCTTGTCCCATCACTACAGTCCCTGATAAACAGTCCTCTCCAACTTTCTTGTAGGCCCCTTCAAGTACTGAAAGGCCGCTATAAGGTCTCCCTGGAGCCTTCTCTTCTCCAAGCTGAATAACCCCAACTCTCAGCCTGTCTTCATTGGAGAGGTGCTCCAGTTCTCTGAGCATCCTCCTGGACTTGCTCTAACAGGTCCATCTAGCTGTAAGTATAGCTGTAGAAAGATTGTTAATGTGTCCTTTATTGTATATCTATGAAATCTTCTTCACTAAGAAATCAAGTACATTGTTTTTGTGGCTTACTTTGGACAACTACAAAAAATTAGGGAGAAAAGACAGTCCTGTGATTTGAAGCATGGAACAGGAGATAGGAAGCCTCTTGAGTCTCATGACTTCCTATGTAGCTCTAGGCGAATGACTTAATTTCCCATCTGTAAAACAGTTTGACAATCCTTCTGTGTACTTATGTGGGCTAAGAGGATGTGTATGTTAAGAATGCTTACACAGAGACCATAGAAATGAGCAACAGTATTGTTCCAAGTATACAACTACAGAACTCACCATGCCACAAGTGTTCCATATAATCAAAGCTAGCACATGCCTCTACTATTGTAAATATGCATGTCTGCAAAACTCCTGCATATACTTCCTTGCCACTGTTAGTCAGAAAATTGTATTGTCACTTGCTACAAATTCTGAGATGTTGTCACCTGTGGAACACCAACTAAGCCGGTACTCAGCTCTGAAAAGTGCTGAGTATTGTCAATGTTAGTTCTATGTGAGAGTATCTGAATATCTGCAGTACTTCTGAATACGAGACAAAGGTTAAGTTCAACCTTGTGAAGTTAGTGTTTCACTGTTCAGACAGTATTTCAGGTCATCCAGCTCAGATCTCCATTCTGAAAGCCAGGATAACTAAGCACAAATTACTCTTTTTGAACACTCCCAGGTCACTTCCTAAAGTTGGCATCTATATTCATAATAGCATAATTTCCAAGGTGGAGAGATGAAACTAACAAAACTAATCTGATGAAACTATATTCCTTAAGTGATGATAGCTTGTTTTCTTTTAAATCCAGATTCTGGTTTACATCTGGCAGTACATAATTTCTAGATTAGTTCAAATAATTCCAAATAAATGACTTAGTAATCAGGGTATTCCTCTCATAAGTAAGATTTGATGAGCCCACAGCAATTCTCAGATCAGTAGTATATAACTAGAGTATGTACTTGTAACTTTCTGACAGGATCTATGTACAGTGCCACATAAGTAAATATTTTAAATAAAAGACAGTTTCAACTGTTTATTCTAAGGTAGCACTGCAATTAGGCACTGATCTTCACTTATTGTATTCTGACCAAATATGAGTCTAGGTCAATCCTCCATTGGAACAAACATGCCAAGTGATACAGCAGTGAATCATTGTGATACATTGAAGTGAGAGAATATGGTGAAGATTTTATATAGGTTCATTTTGCAAATCCTTTCAGTTTTTTACGTTTTCTTATCTTAAAGTGATGAGGACAAATCTATAGAGACTCATGTATACATATATCAGTTGAACCATATTGAGTAATTATTGTTGGAATTCTTTGGAATAGACACAGGCAATGTGAGATTAACATTGAGCATATAAGGAATTCTGTATAATAATCTTGTCTGTGAATCCAAATAACATAAAAACCAAGAAAAAGCAACCTTGTCTACCTTGACAATTATCTAATAAACTTAGTCTGGCATAACAACAGAATGGAGGAAGAGAGTAGAGAACATTAGCTTGAATCAAAACATTGATGAGGCCACCTATTTAAAGTGATCTAATCTTTATGTCTCTGAAAATATTTACTGCTCCTCGTCCCTCAGGCTTTGTTTCCCTGAAATGATCGCAATTGTTTACAGATAGTGATGCAGTCGTCTCTGCTCTCACTCCGAGCTGATCCTTAAAACTTGAAGTTTTAAAAATATTTTTCTCAATAAAGCACAGTGATCAAAGCTACTTACCGAATCTAAAACATTCATTCTATCAAGGTTTTATGATGAAAAGTTATATAAGATCCTTACCTGAATGCACATGGATTTGACTGGAACTTTCTCTCAGGCCCTCTAAGGTTGTGTGGATGGAACAGCAGTTTTACATTCATGCTCTTGTTTCTCTGAATCTGTTAGCGAGCCTGTGAAATGGGGAGCGTGCCACATAATTACAAAATTATCCACTGCCAACTTTCTATTACTCTATGCCTTTTCTAAAAGGAACAAAACATATGCCACACCGACAGTGCTTCAAACAGTTATTACAAGGAGCTCTCAAGAGTTTTCAGCAGTCTTCAACTTAAATAACAAACACTAGGTAGTTTATAATATGGTAGCTAAAGCTCAGCCCTTTAAGGAGCACATAAGCTTCGAGTACTTAATATACAGCACTAACAGTGAAAATCATAGCAGAAGAGTTGTTTCTCAGTCTCAAGACTTTTCTCTTTAGGTTGAAGCTCAGCCAGGTTCCAATCCCTTAAGCTAGAGCTTCAGTCTTCATAGAAACTTGTATTTCTGTAACAAGCATATTAACAAGAGGAGACTTTGGCCTCCAGGCTCTCATTGTTAGATTACTCTTTACATTAGACTGTCACAGAAAAGACTTTTTACAAAGTAAAAGATCTGAAAGATAATATCAGTGGAAATTATGGTTAGTGACTGATAGGAATCAAAGAGAAAGTCCACAGAATACCATGTGGGCAAAAAGGTAGCAATATTTTGTGAAATCTCTTCAATGTGAAAAGAGGGAAAAGAGGATTCTCCTTATGAAAACTCAGTGGAAAACTCTTTAAGGGCTCCAAGTTCAAAGAATATTTTTCTGCTTGAAATACTCAGGTCATTAATATTAAGCATTGCTTCTGTACCTCTTTGAGAAATTTCAGTTTTACACATGTTCAACACACTGAGAAAGTTACTTTGATGACTTTGTCTTTCAGGTAGCTGAATCCCTGAGGCCCATATTCTCCTGAGTGTTGTGCCCAAGGGTGCAGTGCAGCACACAGAACCACTGGAGGTAGGACTGCAAGGTGCATCCTTTTCCAGTTGCTGGCCATAGCCCTGTCATAGCTGGTGAGGTAGTGCTGGGACTGCTGCCAATTTTTCTGAAAATAGTGTCAGGAATTGAAGGTATTGTTTCCATCTCAAACACTATTCAATAATTAGACAATGAAACTCATACTGCTGACAGTAATATTTTGACCAAAGGTGAGGAAAATGTCTGGTGAGAACATTGTAAAAGAAACTGAAAATACGTCTCCAGGTGAGAAGGAAAAATCCTATTCCTAGCCAAGGATTATGTGTAGAAAACATATCACAGAGTTGTGCATCAGCTAATGCTATATGAACTATGACAGACTATGTTGTAGTACATGATGCTTTTTCAGTTGTTTTTCACTTGCACCACTAAGGAAATATTCACTGTACCTACAAACAGATGATTGCACACCTTGTATCAGAGATTCCAGGCAAATTATTCAAAATGCTGAATTACTTCATAATAATTATTTGCTGTTGGATTCACCTGCCCATGTTCTGTTTATTTACAGTTATGTAAGGCTTACCTTGACCAGGTAAATTAAAAATAGTTATCTACTTTCTACTAGAATGTTTAACATGTCTCAGAAAGTACCAAAATCACATCAATTTTCTGACAATGTTCAGCTCCATGGCAGTTAACGAGTTCTCTAATACAGTGCTTTTCCTTAACACCCAGGCTATAGTGGCTCAGCTGTAGAGCTTGAATTTGGACAGAGCAATCTTGCTTTCCAACCCTTACCACCTTCACTGTTGATGCCAAGCTGCGTAGGCTTGGCAGGTCACGTCCTACATCTATGACAAATGTGGGAACTGCTCTCTCCCCTGTCCCTGACAGTGTGTAGTGCTGTGCACATTCTGTGCTTCCAGTCTGGAAGCCACTAGATGACACAGCATAAGGTATTTTCTTGATGCTTGGGTACTGATAGTGAAGTTCTGTTATGTTGTATTTTTTTCTTGAGCTGCTGTCTGATGTTGCTACGTACAATATGCCTGGTATTATTTTGAGTGGCCCTGGCACGCTTTTTAATGGAAGTCCATTTTTGCAAAACCCAAAACTTTCTGAACCTTTATCTTTTTTGACATTTGCTAACTAAATAGGGAGGGCTATTATGGAGTACATGTCTCATGTCACAATGAGAAAATTAATTTCACTCTGTTCTTAGAAATGCATAACTACTATGGGGGAGAGTAACATCAAGTCACTGTGAACTGTATGGTTCTGAAAGAGAGATTAGAAAAAAGGACTTACAATTAAAAAAAAATAAAAATCCTTTCATCTAGCGTTAACATATTCAAGGAAACCAATAAAGCACATTCTTAACCAAACTTTGATACAGGTTTACTTTGCAGTGTTCCACATAACTATACGCACATTCACACCAGTTTTTTTAAAAATAAAAAAAAAAGAAAAGTAAAAAATGCAACTGTGAAAGGAGGGTTATTTGTGTTCAAACTGTACTGGAGAAATTAGTCAAGGGCAATTCATGCATGTGAAAATATGATTTCTAACACTTCCAAGGTCAATAAGACCTTAGGGAGTAAATGCTAACCATACAAATCAAAGATGCCTAGAGGTGGTTTTGAAGAAGAGTAGCAAGGCTTTAATAGTTTTTAAAAGCCTGATAATAATCCAAATGAATAAGGAATTATACAAGATGGGCAAATAACTTGTTTATGAAAGGAACAAACCACTGCTAGATGTCTTTCTCTCCATGGATTGGATTGCCCACGTCCAAAATCATGTTTCTCTCCTACATTTCTTTTCTGTCCCAAAATTCCTGACATTATACCCACTTAAACCAGGGAAAGTAGTCACACTTAATCAGGCTGTTTAAGGAGAGTTCAGATGGTTCACAAGGTTTTCACTTGACTGCCTGAGCCTACCCTGCAGTTTGCCCCATGATTAGGTCCCACCCCACACTTATAGTAGGGGTATATTCACAGAAGTATCTGATTCTTACTCCAACCTGAAAAATTAACAGAGAGACCAGCAGTCTAAATGAATCTGAGCTATCAAGTTAGTTTGGTTGTAAAATTTTAATAAAATGACCACTTTAGTGACCAAAGTGCTTTTATAGGGAAGTTTCAACTTTTCCCAATATATCTAAACAGAAATTAATTTTATCTGGAAATGCATAATACATCCTGATTTATTTATTTATTACCATTTTCCCATGGCAGATGAACAAAAAGCAAATAGTTTTTGTTGTTGTTGCTGCTGGCTCATTTTCAAAAATTAAAAATTGACAATTTTTCATTATAAGACCAGACCCTGAACTCTGAGAGCACTTCTGACCAGCTGCCTTCAGATACTCCTTTGGTTGCCACTGTTGCAATATCTAAATATCTCTTAAATTTCAAGCTGTCTTTTCAAAGTGGGTAAGTTAGACCATACACGTTTCCCACACAGCTCAGATATCCGGGATACACATCTAGTCAAACATATCTGAAATCAAAATGATTTTTAACATAATTTTTTGAAGAAATTCCGTTTGAGTCATTAAAAATAGCATGAATTACTAACAGGATGAGTTTGTTTCTGAGTCAGACCCTCCGAAACCTAAACAAAGATGAATTCAGAGTAGAGCTGACAATTAGAACTCACTGTATTTATTCGTTTCTATTAACAATTAATAGTAGTTTTTTGAATGTTCCTGTATTGTGCTATTGTCTCACATTTTAGAAAATACAATCCATGATAACATCCTAATTTTTATTATTATTGTAGAGATTCAAACCATTTTTACATTGCTTCTGTGTAGGTAAACTGTTAAATTGCCACAATACCTTTCCTCACAAACTCCTCACTTTCTCATGCTCCTATTAAAAATGCCCATGGCTCTTCCAATCTACTCTTTTCAATCTGTGCTTTTTAATAGCTCTGCCATCTTGATATCAGAAGAAAAAAAAAAGATTGACTAGATATTCAAATTCCTCTGATTTAGAGATAGTGTAATTAATCCAGCATATTCAGAACCTCAGCATGACCAAGCAGCAACAGCAGAATGAGAAAAGAAGGATGCTGTGGAGGGCAAATGAAAGTAGATACTTATGGACCAGTTGAATATAGGGAGAAGACTGCAACCCAAAGTCATGCAGCCAGTTTAAATCTGCTGGAAAAGAGTGCAGGACAAAAAGAAGGAAGACAAAAAGAGGAGCCATCAACCAAACAGGCAAAACTGCTGCATTCTACTTCACATAGTTATGACTTCAGGTAGAAATTGTGGAGTCTGTGTATCTGAGAGGTAGGAGGGCAAGTGTCATCATCAATCTTGATGTCAGAGACTCTTGTGTTACTGCATGAATCCTTCCTGTCTTTTGGCCTTTTAATCTTTGTCTGTTTCCGTTCATTTTCCCTATTCCTCAGCCCCAGGATCACTCTGCAGTCAGAAATTAGAGAATGTGATTCAAATTTCCAAAAGGGTGTAAGGCCTTTGGATCACACATAAGCATAGTTTAAGCAGCAAGGGTGGTAGTCATCACATAGTAAGTACCATAGCCCCCTACTTTTTTTTTTCTTTCTTTCCTACAAGATGTGCACTGGCTCCTACTCCTATAAGATAATGCAATGAACTTAACAAAGAACAGGTTTTCAGAGTCCCCTCACTCTAGAGAGGGTAAGAGTGCTGGGCGAACTGCATGGAAAATACAGATGGAAAATACAGTAAGACCCCATTACACTTATTATAGTCATTGGTTATCCCGGCAACTATCCTAGCCAAGACAAACCAGAAGCTCTACAAGTGGAGGAGGACTGTGTTTGTTGGCGGAGTTTGAGAATCAGTTGAAGCCAGACTGCAAGTGATTTATTATGGACTTGAACTGGAGAAGCCAAGTATATGGTATTGTGGAGCTGAAATTAAAAAAAATGTAATATTTCAGGTTAGGAGACCTGTAGCTGGTAAGCTGAAACCACTATTTCTGTTTGTGTTCCATTTTCTGTCTTGGTCACAGGACTCTTGTATTCTTATGTGTTGAACTTAAATCCTCAGGTATGACTTCACATGCACTTTGGCTTTTTTCAATGCATACAAACATGTTCACAATGTTTTATAACCACCACCAGACTTTACTACCAGCAAAATCAGTTTCTGGTTTTTTTGTTAAAGTTCAAAGACGACTTCTGTCCATGGATGCATCTGGAGTTTGCTGAAACATTTGGCCTAGTATTCCCAACATATTCTCATAGAATTGATCAGCTGCACTAAGATAAAAGTGCTACTGCTCCCTGGCTGCACATATCATTTTGAAAGGTAGAAAGAGTGAAGTTGTGCAGACTATAGATGATTTAAAAGCAATACATAACCTACTAAAAGGAAGAGTATCATATGTATATGAGCCCCTCTGTAGTTGTTGGGATTGACTGTCATGGTTTCCCTCAAACCACCTCCTCAACTAATCTCTCATATCCACAGTTTTGGTAGGCTTTGTTCCTTTGGTAGAAACACATTGCTCCCCACATATAGGTTAGAGGCCTCTATGAGGCATCTCTTTAGAGACATTTTTAATCCTGCATTAATTCCTTAGCATGGTTGCATTACCACATCTTCCAAGATGGCAAGATAAAACCGCATCATCAACTTGGAGTGGCAACAGCTGGGTGTTAAAAGCAGATTTGATTACCCAAATAGTCAGGCAGACAGACAGGTATTTTCAAAAGACATTTATTGTCACTGTAGCTAATCTGAAGGGTTTCAGTTACTTTAGGATAAATTCAGGACTAACAGAAGGAGAAAGAACCAGAAAAAAATGTAATAGCCTGTACCTTGCTTTCTTATTTAAGACCAAAGTATCATAAAATACTTTATATACATAGGGAGGAGTAATAAAACTAAGGGGGTGCGGTAACCAATTAAAATGTACATTATTTTAAGAGATAAGAGCCAGATCACTTAAGATGATGTTTGCACCCACCTGTGGTAATTTATATTAGCTGAGGATGTCTCTGTAATTATTAAGACAGCAATCTTGACACTTTACTCATTTTTTTTCTTATTTTTTTTTTCAATCTAGACTTTAAGGACACTTTGCAGTTCAACAGTACAGGGTAAGAGAAACTCTACTGCATGCTCTTTCTGGGTGATAACACAGCTGTCATCTGCACCAAAATCACTACACAATTGTTTGGGTGTTCTAAAAGATGGAGTGAAGAATAACTACCTAACTATATGCACAAAGGAAATTTTAGATAAGTAAAATATGACTATATTATCTAGAATTTCTTTTGAACACAATTAGTAACAAATGTCCCTTGTCCTATGAAAACGTGCCAGGAAATTTTAATTGACTGCAAGAATCCAAGGTTGCCATTTAACACACTATTTGAAAGATGAATTTATTTGGCCCACATTTAACTACCATGTAACCTGCATTACGATTTACAAGATGGAATGATTTTGTTTTACATGACAGTTGTTGGGCCTACTTCTACTCGTAGTTATGCCAGTGAAAAAATTGGAACAAGTCCATTAAAGTCAATGGCTCTAGTAAAATTAAACTCAAGCCCACAATGCAATTGAACAATAATTGGTATTACAAACGAGAGTCTTCTGCTCTTCCAATTGGCTGAGAGTGGTACCAAGCACCAGATATTACATACTTCTAAGATAAAAGACGACTACATTAAACCTTGGGCCTTCCACAGAGACCCAGGCTCATATACCTTGTCTGACATGACACACAATGTGCTGAGACCACTGCATGCATGTATATTCCCTAGCACTTTGGGAGGACCTCATCATGAAGATGGGGAAGAAAAGTAAGGAATTCAGAAAGGGATTTTTTATTATAACAACATTTACCTGCAAATTACTAAAGAATTATAGATACTTTCTGTTAACATTGAAAGTTTTGAGACACTTTGTCTTATATGGTTTGAGCTTACCTTTTTTTTTTTGTGATTTCAATTTTTCTACAGTTTTAGATCAGGCAAGACTTTGTCTTCTATTTCCTGACAGGGTTATCATGCTGTACAGAACAGTTTTTCTGCTAGTATGGACTACTGCATTTTTACTATTTCTTCAAATTCAGAAGCTCCAGACCTTCCTGGGGACAGCAGTACAGATCCAGGCTTCATGATGTGGGTCTGGTTTTGGGGTGCTTTCGAAGTAGATGTCCTAACTTGCAGTCTTTACTTCTCGGCAATAGAACATCTTTGTGGGTTTTCCTGAAATGGAGAATCACAGCTTACACCTCAAGAAGAATGCAGGCAGGTGGTTAGCATGTGCTGTAGTACAAAATGACAAACATCCACTTCCCACAACGAGTTTTTATGATCTGCAAATACCAACACATAATGTGGTACTCAGGTGCTCTACCTGATAGAAGCCTTCTTTCTATATCAATCATTAATATTATGTATTTCTGGAATTTATTTATTGTCAGAAGCCCAAATATATAACTACAAAACCACTAGTAAATGAAGTTTAAATTCAGCATCTGAATTTCATGCTCTAAGAGTGTAAGTTAACAGATAGTATTTTGTTGTTGTTGTTGTTTTCTTTTCAACTGTTGTTTTAAAAGTACCAACTTTCATATATGTTCAGTTTGAAGCTTTTGAAACAGAGCTAGATTTACTATGTTATTCATAATCTATCCTGTACAAGTTGAGCCAAGCATTAGGTCACTGCACAAGCCACAGTACTTAAGCACAGCTCTGGGCCAGAGACAGTGGGAGGAGAAAGGAATTAGAAAGGAAATAAGATGCTGTATCAAGATAGAAACACAGAGATTTTTTTTCCCTGCGCTTAAGAAATGAGCTAAATTATTATTACTTTCTTGGGAAATTCACACTCTGAAGGGAACAAATGTAACCTGGTGACTCTTGTCCTCTACCTTCTATTGTTGGTGTTGCATTACCAAATACTGTTCATTGCTTGAGTTTTTAGATTGTAAACTATTGCTAGACAACAGCTTTACAAGGATTACATGGACGTGCAAACCAGTGTTTCCTTCCCAAGTTCACTGACAACTGGCTGGCTTGAAAGAATATGTTTCTATCTATTACAGCACATGTACATGTTGATAGCTTTCAAATGATCACATTTATGTTAGAACTGGTAGTGATATTCTATTATTTCATTGAAAATAAAATGTATTGAGACGTTTCACATTGTTTTTCATTTTCCCTCTGTTTCAATATTCTTTTAACTTTGATTTGTGGCATCTAACAACTAAAAGTTATCCAAAATAATTGTTGCACATTACATCCATTACATTAAGATGATCTTTGTATAAAATGAGATTGTTTTATGAATAAAACACATTGAGAAAATATAGCTGTCTCAACAGCAATTTTGTCTGTTAAGAATACAGTGATATAGCTTGAATTTCTACACTTCATTGCATCTCATGAGGGAGTAAAATGCTTATTAGATGGTAGCATGCACTATTCTCTCAATCTTCTTTATATGCCTATTTTAAGTATTTGATTATTGCCTGGCTAATAATAGGTGCTTCTTTAGTCAAAGAACAGACTAGAAGAGATAATGTAAACTGTAGCATATAATTGTTCACTGACTGCCATTGAAAATGTTTAGCTACTACTGTATGACAATCTTCCTCTGACATCTACAGCCAGTGTTTCGTGTAACAGCAGTACAATCTGTGGCAAGCAGGAAAAACCCACCCAGAGAAAAATCCCACACCATTAATTTTTAAGTGCACAGAATACTCCAGAGGACAGGCAAGCCCACCTGGGGCTGGTGAAAAGAAACCACACTAGTCATTGGTTTACTGGGGGCAGGAGATGAGTGGTGAAAAGGCTGTGAACCTCCCAGTTCCATAGCACTGTCTAGCATAGCTCTTTCCCTGCCTTTCCTTCTGCTCCTTCACCTTGGCCACCACAGTAATGACAGAGAGATATTTTGGCTGCCTCCTACACTGAATGCACACAGAAATGCATCTGAATTGAATTTGGAAAGGGCCAAGGAGGCTGGTAGCCAAAAACTGTTTCTGATTCTGTGTTATGGAGGAGGATCTTGAGACCGTAGCAGTTTGGTGACACAGCAGTGAGGGGCTTCTGAGCCAACCACAAATGGATCAGCATGTTCCAGACACAAACAGACTGAAAAAACCCTGAAAGCTGCCCAGAAAACAGCAAGATATGAAGGAACTGAAGCAAGATGTTACTTTTGCAGTCTGAAGATTTTATCTTTCAGCATATTCAGAGATAATCTTGAAGGGAAAGATAACTGGATAACCTCATATTTGAACTGAAAAAATAGTAGCTCATCCCCTAGCCTCCAAAGATTTTAATTAAGTGATTGGAGATGGACCTATGTAACATAAATAGGAAGTATTTCAACTACCCTAGTTCCTTTCTAGTGTCAAGAAATACCTCAGAGACTGACTGCAAGCATGACTAGCTGGTCTTGGTAACTACACCGTACTGTGGGACAAAAGAAAATGTATCTTTACTTTTATGAATGCCAACTCTTGGGCTTGCCATGCATGTACAAGAGGATGTTAATCTCCTGAACAACTACAGGTGCTCAAACCATCCTGCCCCATTGCTTCCTACCCCCAATGAGAACACTCACAAATTACTGTGGGCAATTTTGCAATAAGGCAATTGTGTTATTCAACCCTTTAACACTTAGAGAAGCCTTTTTATCCAGCAACAATGTAACAGGGAAGGTGCCAACAGATCCAAATGGGCTCTGGCATGATTTATTCATCCTAGGCTTCTAAGCCCCTTTTCCTCAGTATTAATACTAAGATTAATGTGTCCCATCAGTGCGCTGCCAACAGGAACTTTAATAAAAGCAAAAACAACTAGTTGGCTCAGCTTTCTTTCTAGTTAAGGTTAGGACATCATAAAAAGAGTAGCCTACAAAGGCTTTTCCTTTAATGTACTTATTGCTTTACAAAAAGAAAGTAATTATACTTAATTTAACAAAAACACACAGATTACAGGAACATAAGTGTATCACTGCCTAAAGTTATTCATTAGCTATTTAAAAAAAAAAGGATAAACAAAATATTCTTGCATATTTTAAATGGTGCATATACATCTTAAAACTTTTTACAAACTTTGCGTAAACAGATGTATTTGAACCTAATCAAAACACATCATCTACAATACTTAGGAACAATGTCAGATTTGTAACATTGAATGAAATCCATACAGTAAATGACAGACTGAATGTATCTACAAACTAACCTTAAAGAATTTGTTAGGCATGAAGGAATACTTATTCGTGTAAGTAACATCAAACCTTGGTCCCTTTCAAGTCTGTTTATCTATTACTGTGGACAATACAACTGTACCATGTTAATGGTCTCAGTGATGTGGACACTTGCCCTTTATTTGACATATGCCATTTAAGTCTTCAACAGTCAATGAATCACCTGGGCTAGATTTTGTCCAGGATGACCTTGTACTTAAAACTCCTTTTCTTCACTGGCCCTTCGAGTTTCTACACCCTAGATCCTCAAGTCTCCAATTTCAAAATTCAACCCCAACAAAGTCTGTCCAGAAAAGCTTGAAGAACGCACCTAACGAATGCTATTTGAAAATACAAGAAAGAAAATACCACCTAAAAGTTCTGTGCCCAGAGTTGCTGAGAGAGTTTCATGACATTCTAACAAACTGCAGTGTGACAAAATCACCTAAATGGACTATGAAGGATACTGCACACTGTATATGGCATATTTGAATGCATAAACAGTATCCCTTTGGCATGCAACTGCAAAGCTAAGCCATTTAAAAGTAAGCCTTCAAATTAATTCCTGATCACATTGTTAAGCTACAAAATGTCTCCATTTCTACCCGAGAGATGTTTTAAGTTCTTTTTCTTATGGCCACCAGTCTTCCTGCCTTTGGGAGAAAAAGTATATATGCATGCTCTCACACTTTTCTTTCTTCCCATCCCCTGTACCAATTGTTCACCTAGATCAAGCACAGAAACTGCAGATTTTCTGAGTAGTGGTGATGGGTGAGTGGAGCAGAAACTCCATTTCCCCCTAAAAGGCAGAGGTCGCTCAACTGAAATAACAGAAAAGCCTTTTATTCCTATAAAGAAAAGAAGAGGAAAAGGCTCTTCACAGTGAAGATGAAAAATATTGCATTTCAATCCTGAGAATAACTTGTTCTTCCTACACTGGAGAATAGTCTATTCACAGCACAATTTGAAGAGCCTTTAGCTTTTCAAATATCTGCAATTGGCAAAAAGAATAATACATATCTGTTTACATTTATTTTTAGAAACTATTTTATGACAACAGTATCTATGTCAGACTAAGACATTTCATGTTACTCCTTTCAAATGAGGAAGTTAAAATTTCTTAATCATCTCAGGCACTTAGATTTGAAACTTCACCTATTTGGCTATTATTGCAACAATAACATAGTGTAGGCTTTGATTTGTTGCCTCAGATTTTTAATGACGACTTGCACACTCCTACGAAAGTAGGACTTGCAACTGGCAAGAAAAATAGCCCTGGGAACATAACTTATATCTAAAGATCTAAATGGATATGTAAAACTGCCAAATATTTGACCAAATTCAGAATAATATAGTATCCAGTGAACCCCACTTTTTCATTTTCTGAAATGTCTTACTATCATTCTGAAATGTCTTATTATCATTTTGAAAATTCACAAATGCTTTCTAAAAAGACATGAAATGTGATCCTTGAATTGCCAAAGGTTTCTAATTAGAAATGGCAAATGCTTACAAAGAAAGAATTTTGTACAATTTTGGTTGTGGTATAAATGAAGTCTTATATTTCTAATGTTTTATTGGATACATGATGTAAATCAGTCAACATTGTACAAACTGAGACCTGTAAAAGGTAAAACTGACATTTTTCATAGAGAAGTTTCAAATAAAGGCATTATATGATTTCTTCAGTCAAGGGACACAAGCAATATCACATGACAATAATCTAACCATAGAGGTGCAGATTTGGTTGGGAATACTTATGTTTAAAACCAGATTTCTCAGTTTATGGTGTGCTCAGTGAATATCAGCAAAATGGACATTCAGAACGCTACAGTCAGAACAAAAATTTCCTGCATACAAGCTGTCAAGATTTTAATTTCAAACTTTACATTTTGTAAAGACTCCCACTATTAAGCTTTTTACTATTTGTATTGGTATAGAGTGGCAGACATATACTAATGCCGATATGAACCTGACAATAATAATGAGCTTTTAATTAAGAACTATGAATTTGTTATGCAAAATTGGAAAGAGAGGTACACCCATTGAGCCCAAGTAGAATGATTTACCCCAGTTTCCTCAGTAAGTTTGGGAAGAACTCATCAGAGAAATGGCTTAAAGAATCAACTTACCTCTAAATATTATTTTGCCAGCTGAAACTACAACTAATGATTTCTTGTAAAATCCTATGCTCATCAGTATTTGCAACAGGGGAAGACCCAAAGTCTGGTCTTTCCTAAAGAAAGGTTAATGATCTGCCTCTACCTTCCTGTGTTGTTTTCTGTTAGAAGTTAACGAGGTTCTGTTGGGAGGAAAAAAATGCCATCCACAACCTTATTTTATTTCCATTCCATCTTCACTTCTCCATTTCACTATTGCTGTATTTTTTTGCTCATTTGCATTTCCAATCTTATGCTGTCTTTGAATAGTGACTGAAGACAATTTGTCCCCGTTTAATACCCGAGATTTTGAGAAGGTCTGGATACAGATCCAAAGGTTTGCAATGGGCCGAAACAAATCACCACTGTAAAAACCCTAAAGTATGCATCCAGGCTGGGATGTCTTACACTGTGAGCCTACTTGATATTGAGAACTGTGAGCAGCATGTGGTTGGCACCAATAGGATTATTTCATTTCTGGAGAGCAGATAGTGCAAGCATCTACCCAGGGTAAGGGGAGCCCTACAATTATGTTTTTCTGAACTAGTTAAACCATCTCTAATTAATTATGATGGTTTCAGCTAAAACTTTCCAGATGAGCAGTTCAAGCTGGACTCAACACTGAACAATTATTGTGTTACTGAAATCCTCTGGTGTATTCCAAGTCCTAACTTTTTGATTCAATGAAATTACCAAAAAATGAGCAGTACATGTTATCTCAATCTAGGAGATTTATAAAACTCAGTTATCTTGTGATTGTGTTCCTACTTTAGCAGGATAAAAATTCCTTTTCACCTCCTTAACTTTTACAAAATTCATCCCTAGTTGTGTCTTAAAAATGTCATGCATACTTTACTGTTTCCAAATAAACACATCATTTTTGGCAGAATTAGTAGACAAGAAAGGTAGGAGCACTGTTGTTATAGGAGTTCATATAAAAAGCAAATTTTAAAGTTTCAAAATTTAAGGCTTTCCCAAAGTTTTAAAATATATCCTCCCTGATTCCATCTGTATTATTGTCGAAAGCATTACGAAGTGTCCCTTTGGAAAAGTAAATCTGATTAATTAGCATCAGTCTCCACCGTAGAATTCAACAGCTATATAAACAGCCATAGACTTTTCTTAACAAGTATTCTATTATTGTTTTCAGCATTGTTAAAATCTAAAATTATTTAACTGTTTAACCATTGTGTTCTGTGGATTGTTTGCAAAGTTTGTCCAGCGAAAAGTATTTTTCTTACAGTGTTCTAGAATGATACTGAAACACACTTTTTCTTCAGAATTGCTCTAACAGCATACAAAAACAAGATTGCTTTTAAGTAGCAATTCTGCATAAAAGGGAAAGAAAGCAGAAAAACTAGTGACAACTGAGAACATGAAAATGCCAGAAAACAGTTTCCACTACAGTACTCTATTTCAGTAGAAAGTTTGTGTCATTTCTGATATCAATGAGATTAAAAATTATGCTTTCAGTGTTGTCTACAAAGAGTATGGCGATTTCAGCTGCAGTTGTCCAGCAAAAAACTATCACTACACAGTAACAGTGCTTGGATACTGACACTGTCACGGTGGTATAGCTTTTGTGCAGGAGGCTAAGTACCTGGAGGCCATTGCCCACAGAAATCCCTACATCTCTGAGAAATTACTGCTTTGAAGACACTACTGCCCCATATCCTTGCTGATCTCAGTTCACAGACAACCAAAGCAGGGCTACACCTCTCAACCAGCAGCAAGGCAGCCTCTCAAGAAAGGGATTCACATCACCAGCTGCCTATGGACTAGTGAGGAGTAGCCTCACTAGTACTGCTTGCACTGGATTAGCTTAATGCTGGAATTGCAAAGGCTTCAATTTTCAGCTCTGGCAATTTAGCATCTTTTTTTAATATTCACTTCATACAAACAATTTCAGAAGTCCCTGGACTCTGCACGAATTCAGCTGACACATAGTTCCATTAAAAATTGAGGGTAAAAATACGTGTACATGTTTACTTCTGTATTAATACCCACACAAATTCTTCAACTGTGAACTGTAAATGTAAATATAAATCAGGGGTGGTGGAGGGGTAACCAAACCCTCCCAATGTTTACTTGCTTGTAACACAAAAAGCAGGATTTCAACATTCACCAGAGCAACCATAAACAATATGGCCATTTTTAATTTGGCCTCCAACATCTGACCAACCTTGATTTATCCACAGAAAAAAAGAAGGATCTCTAATTTGCTAACCAATCACTGCAATTCTTTTCTTACCAACCAATAATTCTGCCATCTCTAATTTACCAATAAATAATTCTGCACTCTCAAATTTACTAACCGATAATGTGACCAATTTGCTGACCAATGATTGTGTCAACTGGTAATAGTGCCCCTAGCAAACAGTAATTTGCCAAGCAATATTCGGACCTTTTTCTCCCCTAGCAATAAAGAACTTTAGTGGTCTTTGATTCAGTATCTGCTACATTGCTCTGAAACTGCTTAAGGTGGATAGTGAGTTTTTTTACAAAGTATTTGCTTTCTGTGGGAATATTTGTTTGCACTGACTGCTCAGAAATTGCACAGGTCTCTCTTAAATGCCCATGAACTAGAATATTGTTTTCCCTTTCAGCAATATTAGCATTTGAGGGAAGCCTATTTTTTCTGTTAGCAGTATTCCTCTGCATATTGCTAACTCCTCTGTTAGTACTGTTGTCATCACGCTGGGATTTGGTGACAACTCCACAGTGCTTGGACAGTGTGCCTTGGTAAAGCAGTGACACTGCTAGCCAGCTCTGTCACCCTGCTGACCTTACCACCTAAGTTGATCCTGTCTGGGCAAAGATTTCAGCAGAAAGAGTTCATATATAAAGCCATGTGATTGATTTGTTTTTTCTAATTTCTATGTCCCTTGGCTCAAGTGAAAAACAGGTCTTGAATTATTGGCTTCTTTAAACAATAATAATAGCATTTTGAAGTCGTGTAGTAACTTCTGCCATCAATTTTACCTCCAAGAAATGTTACCAGTTTTGTGTAATTTTATTAGTTCATACTAAAGCCATTAGCTAACACAACATTAGCTCAGTGAGCAATCAGAACAAGGGCATAGCAGAAGTGACCACCAGTGTTGAAATTAGTAAAGAATTTCCAAGCTCCAAGGTGCTGGCTCAGACAGCTACAAAAAATAAAATATCTATAGGCTCTGGATGAAATCACTGCAAAATTCTACAACAGAGACTGTGAGTTCAGGCACAACTCTATGCAAAAGACAATAACTGCACTAGCTGACCATATATTGTTCCTTGTAACCAACCTCCTAATACAGTGTACTGATTAACTGCATATTCCAGGAAATGATTCAAAGCAACATTAATTCCAAAACAGAACAAAATTTTGAGATTTCTTTTACCAGAATAAAGAAAAAAAGACACTTGCATTTTAAATTCGTATAAAAATATCAATCAATTCTGTTAAAATTTCATCCTGGAAGTAGCAGACTGGAAGTACATTCTAAAACTGCATTGCAGGGCCCCTACTCTATATCTTTTTCTCTCCCATCTTGTGGGATAAGCATAGCCTAAGTAAGCAACTGTTGCTGCTTACTTTTTTCTTTCTGAAGTCTCCTGGGATTCTTGAAAGAAGAGACAGAAATGCCATTCTGGGTGACTTTTCCTTTAGAGGACATTGTGAATAGGGAAAGTTAGCCAAGAAGGAAAAGGAGTTGGCCAAGAAGGTAGGAATTCCCAGAGGGCCAGAGGTTTGGTACATTTAACGTTCTCTTAGTGCTGGAGGAACAAGCATATATATTAAATCTTATTTCCTGAACCTAGTTATATGACAAAAGTAAAATACAAAAACTCACTATCTGAGTTTTAAGGATAACTAACAACTCTGACGACAGTGTCAGCAGTATTTCTGGCAAAGATATCAAAGAGCCATAACATCGGGTTTTTTCCAAGAAAAGTATGTTTTACAATCTTGGTCTTGTTAAGTTTTCAGTGACAAACATTTCAGTAACTAATACTGGGAATATTAACTCAAAAGCAGTACTGTTTATCTGAAGCATGAAAAGTAGGTGTAATGAGATAAAGACACCAAGCATGTGTGTGCATGCATCTCTTCCTCCTATAACGTGAAAGAGGGTGGGAAAATGTCATAAGTAGGAGATTGTTGAGGCTTAACACATGAATGGAAGAACAGTGTAGGACTACAACTTGAAAGATGGAATATAAGTTTCTAAATGTGTGTAGCTGTCCATGTTTCCCTCTTCAAAAAGGGGCATGAGAGGAATAAAATTTACCCATTCAGGAGTTCCTAAGTTTGTTTTACAGTATGCATATGAGTACATCCACAAGCTTACAGAGGACAGTATGAAGAGAAGTGTCAAAGGAAAAACACATCAAAAGCACATAAGCGTATGCATATAGTATTAGTTTTACACTGGGGGGAGCATGAGGGCTGATGCAGGTGGGAAGATAGTTTTGCACTGCCTGGTTAAATTTTCTATATTAGAGTACTATTGATTTTCCTAAGTATATAGGATACTGTATATGCCCCATTCTGCTACCCTTACACAGGTTAATTCCTTTATCCATTTCAGACCCAGTCAATCAATAACAGTGATCAGGTAGGTTGTGAAATTGCCTGGAAAACACAACCACAAAGTAACCCAATACAATGGCCTGTCTATGTGACTTAAAGCTTAGCACAGCATTGAAAATCACTAATGGAACAGTGTGCAGTTTGTTCATGCTACGAGCAGTCAAGAATCATGCATAATGTAATAGTGCATCTGCTAACAGCAGCTCACACAAGCTAATTTAGTCTTGTTTTAAACTAGACACAAGGAATTAATCTTTAAAGCTGCTCCCGTGATTCTCTTTGGCCCTTAAAATATCGAGGGTTTTTCCACCTCCCCATTTACAATACTGTAAAGGGATGCATTTCAGTTATCATTGTCTATTTACACTTCATCTACATTAGCTGGAAAATGGATGCAACTCCATAATTTATCAGTCTTAAAAAGCTGGCCCAGTCCAGAAGCTGTGTTTTGTGTTGTCACATCTGAAACTGGTATTAAGTCTCAGGCTCTACTGTGGAAGTTAGACTCCCTAAATAATTAAGATTTGAAAAGAAATAAATTACTTCTTTTCCCCTCAAGTTTAGTTTGATTGTATTAATTACACGAGACTGTCTCACAGCTATTTCTGGTGTACAAGTTACCCTTATTATTATTATTGTCTTAATTACTTACATTGTTACAGTGCGATTGTGTTTGGTACTGTGCAAACACAGAAAAAGACAGTTTTCACCCCAAATAACTTATCACTCAAGTATAAAAAAGATACAAACAGATTGAAGAGTACAAAAGGAAAAAAAACCTGAAAACCTTATTGATGAGAAAGGCAAGAAGTAAAGTACTCATATATAGTAAACTTGACTTTGGCAAGATTTCAATTGGGGAGCTTGGTCATGTATTTTTGGACCTATAGCCAAAGAGAAATTTCAGTAGGGCTTTGAAAGACAGCAATTATGTCTCATACTAATACCAAAAGACAGCAGTATACTGGCTACTAGAAAGAAAATTAACTGTCTCAGACGAAATCAGACAATGCATTACCTTTGCAAATGTTCATGGTAAGCTCCTTGTAAGCATAAGGAAGACTGACAGAAGAGAAATACTTACAGGAAAAACTAACACATGGGAGGTGGAGCCCACGTGATGAGCCCACTCGACAACATTGGTGAAGCATATGATGTCTTGATATTGAGAGGAGAATCATAGACAATGGGAAAGCGAAGAGTCAACACACAAACAAGTATTTTACTATGAGTGTGGTGGAGCTAAAGAAAGAAAAGCAAGGGAGAAGACAAAGAAATAGTCTAGGTAAAATGGGCATTGCAAGAGGTTTCTGATCGTGCATAAGTGAAGCAGTGCTATATTTCAAGCAAAGTTTAGCATGCAATAAGCAACATGATGAGAATCTGGAAAACAGCTTGTGCTGCAGACAGGACAGTGTCTTTCAGAAATGGTTTTCCAAAATAATCAACAAGACCAAGACGTGGCCTGAACATCAAATATTGGGCTAAGGGATGGTGACAGTAAGTGACAGGACCAGGTTGCTGGACACTGCAGTTAACAACAGGTACGCTGAAAATAAGTTTGGTTATTGTAAACAGCTGTCAGTAAAAGTTTAAAGCCCTACTTTAACTGTGATACATTGAACATGAGCACTTCACAGAGAAACATTAGATGATGACAGGCCACGATTATACTTCAAAGAAGGGAGGAGTAAACCCATGAGGTTTCTGACTAGGAATGATTGTCGAGTTTGTGTTTGTGGACTATCTCTGTATCTCAGAGAAAGCATACAGAAATAATACCAAAATGCTCACTGCAGGGAGGTTGGACTAGATGACCTTTAATGGTCCCTTCCAACCCAAACTATTCTATGATTCTATACAGACAGAATCATTGGAATCAAATTGATTTAGAAAACAGCATCAGAATGTAGTTCAACAAATTTAGAGCAGGGATAGAGAAGGAAAACAATGAGTAAAGTGCTAGAAAAGACGCTAAAAACATTTTTTAGATAGACAAAACTGTATTTGTCTGATGAAGGGTTAACCCAGTATAAAGATACATGAGAAAGAAACAGTCAGAATAACACACATATAAAAAGGTCACCAGATTGGGATGAAGTTAGAGAAAATGGACTAAAATGGAGAAATAGAACAACTGCCATGCACTGTGAGAGAGGAGGAAGAAAAATTTTCTTGGAGAGAGCAAGCAAGCAGGGAAGGCAAAGAGGTGGTTTCAACTTTTATGCTGATCTGTAGATAAGCATGCGAGCAAGCAGCAAGCATGACAGAACTTTCGTGTTTACTCAGGTCTAGAATGAAGGAAAACACTGTGCTTTTGTGGCATATTAGACCTGTAGGTATAGCAGAGTTAGGTCAATACCAACCTTCCTCAATTTTCAAGTTTAATTTTAGATTCAAGACAGCATTCCAAATCCATTTGGAACCCTGATATTTCATTCTGCACCCTAAGAAATACAAATATTCCCCAGATCTTCTGGAAAACTATAAATTGAAGTCCTTTGAAGCCTCTTTAAGACCACTTCAGAGGTTGGTGAAGTGTTGCAGTTGGAGCATTCACTAAGGACTGTTCATAAAATATCTCTGTTTAAGCTTTAAATATAAACAAGCCTCATGAGATTCAAACCTAAGTATCTCCTGCTCTGATTTATAGTAAATGTTTAAGGGACAAATAAGAAAAAAACCAGAGAGTCTGATAACGACAATCTTTACAAGGATCCAAACTAATAATCAGAGAAAGAATTCTCTAAACCCATTCAGACTACTTCTTGTTAACACGCATTAATAATATTTCTTTAAACAGTTTCTGAATACTTGGCTATGACCTTAAAGACGCACAATCCGAAGATAGTCAAGTAGTCAGAGTAGTGGAAAAGAATAACAATAATAAAATGATACACATTATACATGTCAACTTGATTCACAATAAGCACAGCAGATCTTTAAAAGGGACTTAAATGTCAACAGGGTGTTATGAATGAAAGAACAGAATAAACATCCATTATGTTACAGAGTATGTGAAAAACTGCATGGAAAATAGAAATCAGGTTTGATTTAAGATTATGAAACCATAAATTCACTTGTACTTCTTACACGTTAAGCCTGTCTCGTTCAGTACTTATTATTATTTCTAAAGGGAAAAAAAAACCCAACAAAAACCAACCCTAACATCCTGTATAATCATTAGAATTTACTGGTTCCTTGTGTTTCCAGAAAATACTTTGTTGACTCCATTCTCATTTATAATTAATTTTAAGCTCCTTTCTGTTTGTTTTATATGCATCTTAGTGAATGATAAATCCTCTTTCTGTATGTACACACATGCACACATAGATGATATATAATACACACTTCCAAAAATGCTTATCATGCCTTTTCTCTCAGATATTTAATGTAATTTTAATACAAGATATTCAGTATAAACAAACACTGGAAAATATCATTTAGCAGGATTTCCTTTAAAGTTAGACTTGAGGCTGTGAATGAGGCCTGAGCTGCAGAGCTTCTTCATGGCCATAAAAGGAAAGTTTAAGTAAACAATACACTGGTTTTATTTTTAAAAAAAAAAAAAAAAGAGGAAAAAAAGAAAAAAGAAAAATCATCTTGTGCCAAGCCCAGTCAAAATGCATTATTAGGGTGTCCAGGAAATTATAGCTTGTGTCCATTAGTCCTTTCAGGGTTAATATTGATGCAGATATTATTTCTATCCATGGTACCATTTATTTGAAATATTATGACTGGGAGTAGCTGCAGCAGTGAATCAAATCAATTGATAGAGCAGTTAGCCCCGCAGTCAAGGCTGCCTTTACACCGTGCAGCGAGCATGAAATATTATGGAGATTGTTCTTTAAAGTGATCACTTTATCATCATTTGTCTGCAGCCCAGGCTATTCCTTCCTGCCTCGCTTCCCTGTTGGGTTAGAGCTGTCATAACTCAATCAGCCGTATAATGCTGTTCATAGCACCTCCGTAGCAGGTATTGAACCTGTCAAGGGCCACTGAGGGAATTATACTTATCCATTTTGACAGCTAGCAACACCACTCTGATATTTATGTCAGTTTATATATGTATGATATGTATTTCTTAAATGTAATTAGAAGCCTGTTTGTGTGTGATATATCTGAATTGCCCAGAGCTGCCCATGATTAAGACATTGATTTCTAACCTTGTGCATTACTGGAGAAGGGAATATGACAAGCTCCATCACTCAGGGGTTGCAGCAAACCTCTTCTGTCTATATACATCATATGAAATTGTCACTACTGTTTATCTGTCCAGCAAAGTTGACTACAAAGCAACTGTTATTTTAGTTTGCTAAATAAACTAAAAGACTGTAAAACAAACCATCATCCTTGTCCCTCCAGAGCACTTGTGTTTTGCAGCTGTGTTACTCAGATTAAGGTTGCAAAAGCAGACCACGCTCTGAAAACTGAGTGAAGATCACCATCATGTTTGCTATATCACTTGATTTCATAGATATTTACAGTACACTACTTGGATGTCAAAGTGACATTTTTGTAGATATCCTATGTGCCAAGCAATAGAAAATATAATGTATTTCAATTAAAAAGGGAATAAAGACAAATATAAACAAAAACAAACAAACAAACAAAAGCCCCCACAAACACCAACCACCTCCTTACGCTCATTCATTTATTTTGTTATGGTTTCAGAATGAGGTTGTTACACAAAATAGTTACTGTATGTATGATCAGACTATTGACTTTTTTCGTTCTTAGTATTGTACTCCAATTATTTGGAGATTATATTCTCCAAACCATTCTTCCTCTCATTGCAGAATTAATGTTGAAGCAATTTGTTTGTTTGGTTCTGGTTTTATTTTTTTTTAAAGTTCCTAAAAAATTTAGGTTAGGATTTCAGGATTCTAACTTAGACAATACAGTTTCTCTGGCTCACAGGGCATAATCTGTATTGATCTTTATCTCAAAAAATTCACACTTTTGATTTTACAGATAAAAAAAAGGTGGTGTGTTGTTTTTTTTTTAACTGTACACTCAGCTATTACCTCCAATTCCCTCAAAAACTGATTTCCTTCTGAAGATATATGGGGTCAAAAGTTTCAAATTTCAAAGCATTAGAGGATCAGAACTTTCCATGTCTTTAGATTCAACAACATAGGTGGACAGTTTAAACTGTCACCCATCATCAACAGAAATTCCCATTTCAAGATGTCTTGAAGCTTGCTGAAATCAGAGATTAGGGTAAATTTTATCATCCTATTTCTGTTTGTTTGGAGGGCTTTTGTTTGTTTGTTTGTTTTTAAACAAACAACAGATGAATCCAAGAAAACCAAGAAGCCTGCAAACACATCTTACAAACAGATGCTAATTTTTGTGCTATAACTATATTCTGGAAAAAAAATCCCATCACAACCTTAACATTACATTAATCTTATTTTGAGGTCCAGGTGCTTACATGAAACAGAATATCAGTGAAACACAGAAACAACATAAAAAGGTCCAAAGGATCCCTCTGCGTCTCTAGACATATATTTGTGACAGATCCTTAGCAATAATGTAGAAAACATCTACTCCTCAAGACTCCCACAGAAAACTTGTTTCTTTTCTCACAGAAGCCAAAAGATACCAAAAGCTACAGTCTGTCACAGAAAAAGCACAAGCATTCAAGCCAAATACCATTCACATGTCATTGTTCCAACCTTCCCATAATAAAATCCAAAGACCTCTGTAATTCAAAGATCTATGATAAGAGCTATGTGGTTTAATTCATATGCTTCCAATGTAATTCTTCCAGCATGTTTAACTGTTAATGAAAACGGAAGCATATATTTTGTTTTCTGGGTTACAGCATGACGTGCCTGTAGTTGATGACTTTTATGTAGGCTAGAGAGGTAAAAAAAAAAAAAAAAGAAAAAATTATTTTCCTTACTTCTGTGAAATAAGAAGGCTGTATAAAATGTATTTTATTTCTGATTTATCACACAGAAATATGATAGAACAGAGTAAAATCAGGTGGGTGCACCAAGGAAAGCAAACAAAATTAGTATTAGCTAGCAACAAATTAGTTCTTGAAGCTAAAGCACTAAACATTAATTGGAATAAATCTGAAAACCTTGCTCATGACTTTTGTTAAGCTACATCAACCATCGTAGGTAAAGATTCTGCCATTAGAAAATAGCTGGATCAGTCAAGGGTATATAATCTCACAAGTTATATCTGGCTGCATTAGCTTGTGAGACAAATATTTATACAGCCTACAGTGCTAAACAATATTGATCTCAGTGACCATATGGGACAATCCAGACAATTACTTTCCACTGTCCCCAAAATATCTCCAGTGTATTAAGATGTAGTTTATTACTGCCAGTTTCACTCTGCAATGCATTTTTTGGATAAGCAGATGATCTAAGATGCAGTTAGAAGGAAAACCACAAAACTCACTGATAGTAATTTGCAAATTATCTTTCTTACACTTTCATAGGGAAATGACACAAAAAGGGGACTTTTCAATTACTTTTGTTTTTAAAAGACTTTTCCAAAAAAGGGGTCTGACTTTTGAGCATTCAGACTAATTCTCCTGGTCCTGCCATGCAAAGATAAGGATGCGCCAAACTTGAGAGTTACACTTTACCCGTTGGATGATGACAAACTTTCTTCTTCCTTCCAAAACATTCCAAGATTGTTGTAAACGTACCCTCAATACAGCTATTAGAATCAGGATCCTCTTAGTTCTGAACACAGGAACCCTTTAACAGTGTACAGAAACAAATCACAAGGGAAAAAGAGGAAGAATTATCTAATAAGAAATATCTTTATTTTTAACATGACTAAAATCACATCTCATGATTTCTGATGACTTTCTTTTGACCAGCTATGCAAGTGACACTTCCATGGAGAAAACAGGTGTATAGAAATAACAAATTGTCTCAGCTGGAAATGACCTGAACACTAGCGTTAACTAAAAGCACGACCCCTTCTTTAATAACAGCGGTCAAGACTCATTTTACGTCTCCACAAAGACAGCTCACTTCCAGCAGCAGAGTGCCTCTTTAACACCGTTGGTTAAGAGCTGATGCAGAGCAGAGTCCGCAGCAATGAATTACACATGTGATTTTTTCACCCATGTGAAATTGCAGACAATTTCATAGTGTTATGTTATTCAACTGCCATAATTTAATGTGTTGCATATAATACTTGTGATGCAGTTTATAGCTTTAAAGCATTGTACAAAGATTATAAATGATAATATTGTAGGAATTACTATTTCCGTTCATATGGGGAAAGAGAGGTAACTGAATCAATGGCACAGCTAAGAGAAAAATTCTGATTCTCTGCCCTGAATTTTGCCAAATATTCCTAATAAAGGGTTTTCTTGGGCAACACCTATTGTCTACTTTCAACCAAGCTGAACTTTAATATGGTGCCTCAACACAGATACTTAGTACCATTTGAAATACTCTCAGGGATCCCATCAGCTCCCCAGTTGCTGCTACAAAACAACATAGTCTCATAGACTGCCCAGGTATAGATTCCTCCGATTACATAAGACATTTCAAGGACTCCAGACATCTACAGTTAGGTAACTGAATCAAACCCTCTATGCCAACATTTTGTGTCACAGTAATAAATTCTTGAATGTGCTCAATATCGCAGTACCACTTTCATGGCAGGCCCAAACCAGTACTAGTTGGCCAAACCCTTTGAATCCTAGCTATGTGCAACAGCAGATGTAAGAAATCTTACTCAAAATTCAGAAAAATCCAAACTGTACCTTCTGTTTACTACTCCTTATTATTTATGGCTTTCAGAGTTTTCATTCCAAAGTACAAAGAAATTTTGAGTGTTCATTCTAAATGAAAAAATCTTGTTGCAATTTTTTTATATAAATCCATTGCAGGAAAATCTAATAAAAAAAAAAATTGCTCTGCACAACTGTGAGAAGTTTTTTATGCTAGAATTGCACCCAAGATTTAGATCTGAACTCAAGAATTCAGATCTGTTTTTAGCAAAATCAGTTGATTACAGATTTGAACATTGGGAATGGTAGATACCAAAGTAAATATGCCAGCTTATGCTTGAAAAGAGGCCTCTATGCGTGACAGATCAAAGTCCAGGAACGGAGAGCAAAGGCTCTTGTCTCAGAAAGAGAACTCTGGCTGCAAGGGCTAAGTGACAGTCCTCCTGTTTCTGACTGGCATAGAAGAAATGGGGTGAGGGGGATATCAACAGGGGCACAGAAGTGAGTAGGACCTAGCAGGAGGCAGGCACAATTTCTAAGTGAGGGGAGTCAGGAAGGCAGCTTCCAAGAGGCCATCCATTCATCCTCTGCACTGACACACTTCATGCAGCAGCTTTTTGCACAGGGAGGATGCACATTATACAGTGCATGCACGAGTAGTTCAGTGAAAATGAGGGTTGTTTGCTCAGAGGAACTATGAGCAAAAGAATGGTGAAGCAGCTGGGTATGATCTGTGTTTGGGAAAGGTGTACATTACAGACAGGCATGGAACAAAAGACTCAAAACACTGTTATGCTCATGTTAAATTTTGGCATTTAGGTTACCCAGTCATCTACTCTATCTGTAGATGAGTACTGGGTACTGTAAGTACCCCAAGAAAAGATTTCAAAGGGACTTGTCTATACAGCGTATGGAGACTGCAGAACTACTAGGGAACAAGAGGTGTTTCTGCACACCAGCTGCAGGGTTACTCTGGCACTGCACACTTAACAGTTGCAGAGTTGCAAAGTTTGCTTTTGGCAAAATAAGAAATTCTGCATTCTACTAATCCCATGCAAATTAATTTTCCATAATGTCTTACAACTTCTTTTATTGTATTGACATACAATAGTCTGTCAATAAAACATGAACACCACAGACATTCTAGTAACATATCATCTTAGGTATCCGGTAATTAATATGTAAAATAAACAAACACATATGAAAACATACTTAAGCTGTTACCAATACCACTTATGCAATATTCATGATTATTTTAAGGCCATTTATAACTATGTACTACTAGTCTCCCCCCTTTTAGCATACCCCATTCCTACAGCTCCTTATGAATAAGTGGCTTACTCTAATGGCACTCTTCTTTTTTGCCACTATGAGAATATCTTTATTCAGAAAATACATCAGTGAAAGCCTTAAAAGATTTAAAACACATAGATGGATGGTTTAAGATCTGCCCAACTTAGTTCACACTGAAAAAGAAAAAGGAATCACATGCAAAATTTTTATCCACATTCCAATTTTTAATCAAAGTCTGAAGTTCTTTGGCTCATAGTTTTCTCACTAATTCACAGAGCACAGGCTGATGACTCGTGTTTCTGATTCTGCCACAGATCTGCTGGGTGGACTTGAGCAAGGTTCTGTATCTGGATAGAATGCTAATGATACAAATAATCCTTGTAAAACATTCACAGATCTTCCTGCAAAAAGAACAATAACACTACTGTGGTCTGGTTTTAGTGTAAACTAGAATACATTATATAACAAATGATCTTTCATTACTTCCAATTTCTTCGTTCAATAAAGCGGCTTATCCAGTTTGTCTCCAACAGCCTGGTGTAGGTGTGAGAGGAAGAACAGGGAAAGGGAGAGGGGAAAAGGAGAGAGAATAGGGACTGGCACTTTGGGGCAACCGAAGTCATCACTGGCTATAAAAGCTTCGGGCCATGCTTACTAGACCTACTTTCAGTAAACAGTCCCTGCAGTGCACCTCCACTGGCACTGTATGTTAGAGTCAAATTTAAAAATGAATTAATCTGCTGCTCTTGAGAGCTGTCAAAACGAGAGCTACTGACATACTGATCTCCAGCGTGAACATGGACCTGCAGCACTTAACCATAAATGACACTAGAAAAAAATACAGCTATATCTGCTAAATCGCTGCAACTTACCTCTGCCACCTTTTCCTTCCAAGTTCTAGGGAATGGATGGAAAGTATACATAGTTATGTAAAATCCATCTGACACATCTGAATTCATTCTTGTCATGCGATTCATTTTACACAGCACAAAGAACAGTTAGCCAACAAAATGAAAAAAGGGAGATATAATTCATCATGGCCATCTTCAAAATCTGTTCTCACAACCTTCCTGCTCTACCCTATACTGATTCTTAAGTACCTCTCAAATTAAAAGTACTATGTTTCACAAGCTCTGATCCTGCAGTGACATGTCATTCAGAAGTACAGGGTAACTGTTCAAGACTGGTAACAGACTCAAGGACTCACTCACATGACAATACGATGCGTGGTTTTCATAGCTTAGTCAGAACTCTAACCCTGCAGAAACAACCACAGAAAGCAGGTGAAACATTAGAGCTATTTCTGTTGTACTAAAGGCATCAGACTCTTGATGCCAATCTACTATTTCAAAAAGGGTTGCTACAGCAGAGACAGCGCAAAAGAACAAATTCAGGATTTTTTGCTGGGGCTCTGGGATTCACTCCTATATTGGTCTGCTGGTCTGGTGATCTGTGAGCTGCTCTGCCTCCCACTGTGTCTGATATCAGGAGTGCCAGAGTGGCTGAGAGATCAATGGAGCAGCTGAGGGAGCCAGCTGGCAGGGGAAAGGAGCAATGGATTGTGAGGGATAAAGAAATAAAGAGGAAAAGAAAAAAGATTTGTTGAATTAAACAGTAATGAGGAAGGGACAGAGGAACTCACTAGCCCTTTTAGAAGGGCCATGTTAAGTCCTCCACAAAACCCAGGACCCTCTGGAGCATTCTAATCAGTTTAATGATGCAGATCCCCCTTCCACCCCCTGTATGAGCTGAGCTGTTTTTTTGTCTCTGTATCAAAGGATGACTTTTCTAACAATGATATCATTCACAATGCACACATTTCTAGAGGCGAGGCAGCACCGATCTGCTGAAATGATCGTGGACACAAAATACTTACTGCTGTACTACAGAGCAGCCTGACAGGATCCTCAGTTTGGGAAAAAAATCACAGATGTCTTAAGGAGAGGTGAGGTTTGCGGAGAAGAGGAACATATCCTATGAGACCAACTGCTGTATTTGTGAAAAAATGCGTAATGTTTCGGGTATGTAAGAATATCTATACACCTGAAGCAGAAGCAGCAAACTTGAAGATAAATATTAGATTGGAAACAACTCCTGTGATTTAACTTAATTATGTTAATCTATTAGGCAGTTTGAGAGAAACTGCTTGTTTGAATCCGCAGAGGGGGATGCCAACAAGGAAGAGGTCAATAAGGGAGTTGGGCTCTGTTGGACAGAGAGGAAAGAGGGTACCATCACAGTTATGGAAGGCTGAGGAATAAGGAAAAATGCATTATGCAGAAAATGTAGATGCATCAGAATACACTCACATTTCATATTCTAAATTCCATATACAAGTATACTCTGATTATACCTGCTGGGTAGTTGATATGAGAGATGAACATTTATACGCTCATATTTACATCCTGCAGTTGGTTAGCTTGAATTCAGACAGCTTTCAACATCTACATCCCTTCTGGGAATGGAACAGAGGCATGGGCATCCAGGTCTGAGAAAAATGCAGTGACTCTACTCTCTGTATCCTCTATTGATTCACTAGACTAAAAGTACAGCTTTAATACCTAACAGAGGCAGAGTTAATCACCATTAAAACCTTTGTTGAAAAAGCAAAGTACAAGTGGGAGGGATAGCATTCATTTCTGGAAAAGACAATAGACTAAGAAGAACTCAAACTGTATTTCTGTAATTTACAATATTTTGTACAATTTACAATAAATATTTTGTTTAAGAAACCCTGACATACATGGGGCAGCTATGATAAAACTACTAGGTGGCATTGTCACCAGAAGTTTTATGCAGCGATCGGTCAACATATTTCTGAACAAGCAATCAAAAGTAAACACAGTTTCAAAATACATGCATTAGTAGTATGGATTTCTATAAAGCATAATACTTAAGGAATATGAAGGAACAACAAATGGAAGCAGAATTTAAATGAAGGAGTTGTATATTTGGTATGAGATGTGAGATGACAGGCATTCCTACCAATATGCATAACATGGTTGAAAAAGTATGGCAGGCTGCTTCAGGCTCTCTGCTGCGAACAGAGCGATATGGTAAATATCCTCCATATAAACATTTATAACCCGAAAAGAAACACAAACTCCTAATTGCATACAACACCTGCAAAGGAAACACTACACTCTACACTGTTTCACAGAATACTAAAGGCAAGGTAAATGTCCGGATTCCTATAAAACCTACATAATGGGAAGGGAATATGGTCTTTTCTTTCTTATAAATTATAAGCAAAGCTTATCAAAATAGTCACAAAAATGTCTACATTTAATTTACTATCAGGTTGTTCACAAATGCAGTAAATCTGACTTCTTGCTTGAGTTGCACTAGTGTTCATCTCTATTGCTCTTGCATCTCAAGATGTGTTTAGTATTCTGGCAGAATACAATCTTAATTGTGTCAGGATAGATGTTTGAGAAAATTCACATGGACAACATGAAAGCATAAGGATTCAGACTCGACGCGAACAGAAAGATGAAGTCGAGTCCTTCTCTTTGGCCACAGATTTGCAACTTTTTATATAGAGCCAAAAAGGTATTTCACAGACCATTGTCCTATACTGTACTTTTGCAGAATTTTCAATGCTTCCTTTCTGGAGGCCCGTCAGTGATCTATGGACCACAGTTTGACCCATTTCATTGACTTAGTTCATAGCTGTGCTTTGAGAGTATTTCTGTGTTTGTTGTTGTAAGGTACCACAGAAGGGGGAAGAGAAAAGCAAATCTTGCGCCATGTCCACGCGAGGAAGTACAGTACCCACTGAATGGACAAAGGATAGTAAGTCTAAAATGGCTAAAACAGACCTAGTTGAACTGCCCTCTAAGCTAATTTTTTTGGGTAATTAAGGAAGTGGTAGCCGCAGGTTAAGGCCAGAAAAGAATAGCTGGAGGACAGTGCCCTTCCTTCAACAGTTGTACTTTAACCCAGCAGGCAGCTAAAACAATGACACAGCCATTCGCTCACTCTCCCCCTGCCTCAGTGGGATGGCAGAAAGAATGAAAGGGGAGGGAGAGGGAAGAAAAAGATAACACTCATGAGTTGAGATAGAGACAGTTTAACAGGATTGAAAAGGAAAACCACTGATAATAATAACAATAATAATAGAATAGAATATACAAAACAAACGATGCACAGCACAATTGCTCCACCACCTGCAGATCATCAGCTAGTTCACAGTCACATTTCCAGCCCCTGGCCAGCNTCCCAGCCTCCTCACTTGCAGGGCAGTATGAGAAACTAAAAAGCCCTTGGCTTGGTATAAACACTGCCAAGTAACAACTGAAATATTAGTGTGTTATCAACATTACTCTAATCCTAAATCCAAAACATAGCACTGTAGCAGCTGCTAGGATGAAAATTAAGTCTATCCCAGCTGAAACCAGGACAACAGTATTCTAAGCAACAGGATTTTAAGCACCATTTCCATGGTATTGCCACATTTAAAAAAAAAAATCCTGATAAAATACTTCCCATGGATTGAAGTTATCTTGCCCATGTGGCTTTTGATCTTTAAATGAGAATTATAAAAGCAAACATACAAATCTTGTTGCAATTCTGACACCTTTTTGGAGGCCTTTATGACACTGAACCCTGGAAGCTTTACTTAAAGGGCTCACAAACTATTCAAAAAGATACTGACTTTTTATCACTCAGCCAATTTACCTAATACTACAATGACAGAATTGCTTTGTTGAAGAAAATACCACATGAATATCATCTAGCGTTCTCCAGCAGATAAGACAGTTATTGAGAGAGGAATTTTCTTCTCTGACACAAGAATACCTTTAAATAGACATCTGTGCCTCAGCTTCCCTACCTCTGAATGATGAAGGTGTGTTTGTTTCTCAGATTTTCTATCTGACAGCAGGAAATACATAGCAGATTCAGCTCAGTTTCATTTTACATTTTTGGGTCCATTTGATTCCAAAGCTCAAAAATGTGCAAAGCCACATTACATTTAATTTGGAATATGGCGTAAAAAGAAAGACTGCACAATACTACAGAGCAAAGTGATGCCAAGAAATTGTTTGTAATGAAGAAATAATAATGGTACACTATAGTTTTGTTCACTCTGAAAACAACAAAGAACGGTCATCCACTTGCAAAATGGTGCTACAAGAAAAGTCAGTCCAATTTGCTACGTCAGAAGTGGTTGATTTTGAAACTTGTGCCTCCCTTGGTACCTAAGGAAAGAGTTTAGAATGGGAGAAACTGTAAAACAATGGCTGAAATATATGAGACCTCAGAACAGCACAAACTTCATTAATGAAAAAATCTGGATCTTCACTATTCTCTTCTGGGAGAATTAATCAGATGTTGCAGTTTCAGATTTATAGATTGCTGTGAAATGGGTAATCTGAGAGGAAAGCCTCATAAAAACTTAACAGCAAAACAGAGATAATCTGTGGGCTCACAGTGGCCATGTCAGGGCTAATTGAAATGTTTAAGAGCAGCACAGCTTCCAGGCTCCCTGTGATACATGCTGAAGACACGAATATAGACCATCTCTTTGTCTTGACTGGACATATTTTATCACTCTGTATCATGAGACTGTCACCCCAGACTTCTAATTGCTCAAACCTTTAGACATGGGGCACCTAATAATTGCAGTACCATGGCCAGCCTAATAATAAAGATAATTTACAGTTCAAAAGCAAAGGGTAATTTGTAATATGAATGGCTTTTTGTGTCCCTAAGCTCATTTCAGGACTTGAGGATCCATGCAGCAATCGCTACAGCCTTTTGCCTGAGTGTGTGACTTACTGCGCTGGTTTGTTTAACCATTTTGTTCCAGAGAAACACAGAAGCCAGTGGATTTAGGGGAAATCAATAGGGTGTTCAGCACCAAGCAAATTCAAAATTGTATCTTTATGAATTCCTCTTGTACAAGGATATCTCTTGCACAAATACAAAATATTTTAACTTTGTATAATATTCATACCTGTAAGGGTTACTAAAGTGTACAAGATCAAATAAAAGCTTAAAATTAATTCATAATTAGAACAGTATCAAAGTTACAGTGATTGTTGCATTATATTTATGCAGAAAAACAGGAGTCAGCCAACCCAGTAACCTCTTTGAAGCAGAGAGGATCAGGGATTCTTGTCTTTATCATCACTAGGAAGAATCTGAAACGCCCGAGGAAACACTTTCTCTCAGTAGCTGCACACTCCAAACAACTTCTCCCACACGCAGGTCCTTTCTAAGCAGTCTCCCCATGCTGCTCTGCACCCTCCAATGGGCTGTAGGGCAGACCCACAAGCCAGTGTCCTGCTCTTCCTGTGAAAGAATTTTTCTCTTCCACAGCACCAGGCTCCTATTATACAACCACAATTTTTCATTGCTTTTTTATAGTTCTCTCAGTTTTAGAGCCCATGCCACAGCCTTAGACCACTCGTGACTCTGCCTTGCCACCCACATTGCAAGCATTACAAGAACAAAGCCTCTGTTACTGTAAAGCTTTAAGCCATGACAGTTTTAAAGAAAGTCACACTGCACTCTGTGTAGAAGGATCTCTTTACTCCTCAGTGAGAGTTTGGTTTTGGAAGAGACAAAGAGCAATTAGGATGCACACGTTTTCCTGACAGTGGCACAGCTCTGGACCTGGTAACCAAAGGCACAGGAAGTCTGTCTCACCAACCGTTTTCATCTCTCACAATTTTTTTGCCATTTGCTTTGCGTGTCTGTTTGCTCTGAAGGTATCAAATACATCCATGGGCAAATGAGTCTTAAAAATCTTGTTGACAATCTTACCACCAAGCCCATGTGCAACTGAAACTATTAAAAAAAAAGAAAAAAAAAAAGGAGAGCACAAAAAAGAAATAAAATGACAACTGGGACCTTCCAAATGTGATCACACTGACAGGACGGCACTGGAATCTGGGTTTGTTTTAAGCCTACATTGTTTAAAAGCAGCAGGGGACCAAAATGATGATGGCATCACACTGGCTGAAGGGAGGAACCTGAATTGAACTCTCAAGCCAAATTCTAATCTCAGATTTCAGTTTCTGTATTCTTCATTAAGGAACTCCCATGGACACCGATGGGACTCCAACATGAAGAGTGCTGTGTGAGCATAGCATGAGGATCAAAATCTGCTGTATGGGCACCGCACATGGAAACACTATCCACAATTTTTCTCACCAGACGTCAAACATCTTGAAAGCACAAGGATAGCAACATTCATAAAATCAAAACCACAAATAATTAAATATTTAGTTTTCTAATCAAGTCAAGTTGTGTGTAAGCCCTTAAACAGCATTTACAAGCATTTGATTTGTTTTCTCCATTGACTATATAAGAGCACTCGTGGGCTCACAAATCAGAACTACTTGTTTGATTTGTTTTAACACGCTTACCATGTCAGGTGGTTTTTCCTTATTTCTTGCTGTTCCTTTAGAATCTTGTAAACCAGGTCAATTTATTGAAATGTCAACTTTTATAAATATTACTATCCAGCCAAGCCTCTAACTTAACATATGCTATAATTCCAGCACAGCCATTTATGGGAAGTAACTAAAAGTAGGATAGACCTTGTTACTCACATTGAGAAATATCCTACACCTTGAGTCAACATTTTATTTCAGTTAATTTACTTTTCAAATTCATTCTGGAAAATGTACTAGCAGTTGCAGAGTCTGCCCCAAATCTTACTGCTTTTTCAATTAAGTCTCAATCATTAAAAAATGGGCATTAAATATCTTTCAGACTGAATGTTTTCTGTTGTGTTACTGAAACTTCTGCTTTGCCAAAATGAGGGTGGTTAGCTATAAGGTCACAGAGACAGAAGTAAATACAGCCATATTTCTTTAGGTGGAAATTTAAAAAAAAAAAAAAGCAATGCAAAACCTCTAGGAAAAGGCCACACCTTCCTAAGATTGGAGGCAACTTTAAATTAATCTTATCATCATTATTTGGCATTTTGTCAATGCAAAGCAGTATTACTTTATTTGGCAAGGGCTGCAAGCTCTAGGAAAAATTGCATCTGAAAATAAAACAGCAAGTAAAACATCAACAAAGAAATGCAATCCCAAACAGCATTCAGAAACAAGGAGCAAAAGTATATATTACAAAAAGAATGAAAGAAAAAA
>VWZZ01001558.1:200507-230627 GCA_013399095.1 Psophia crepitans
GGGAGGGGAGGGGAGGGGAGGGGATGTATTAGCATGTTTAAGCACCATTTGAGTCCTTTCTACTGTAGCATTTGATATGTGCAGTTCAAGTGTGGAACAATTTGCCCAGCATAGGAAAGTACTGAACTCTGTGCCTATTCTGGAACAAGCGATCTGTTTTTAAGATACCCTGGCTCAGGTGAGATAAAGAGCAACTATCATTTCATTTGAGTGAGTCCGCAATGGAATACATTGCCCTGTTTGACTGTCCTGTACTAGGACCATAGATTGGTTACTATCTCCCCTTCTCACCCTCCCCATCTCTGCCTGTAAATATTTGTGTTTGGAAACACACATTGAAAGTGATTTCCTTACAGAGCAATGCACAAAATTACCAATTGTCCAATTGTCTATGGACACTTGTTTAGCTTGGGAATGCACTAAACTTCCTTTAAGGCACATTGCCATTACTGACACTTTGAAAAAGGACAAAAAATAAATCAGATATTGATATGAAATACCTATGGCAAAGCTCTAGGCAAACAGATGGTTTTTGTTTAAAATTAAGGTCTTGCCTGAGACATGACTAGGTTTCAAGTCAAACCAAGTTACTAACGTAAATCTTTTTTTCTTCTTGCCAACAGACTCCCACAAATAATTGTTTATAGAAACTGGCAATTACCCTATATTTTGGCTTGTAATGGAAATCCACATAATGCAAGCACTCCCTAATGATTAACATTTATTCTCTCTCTTTGTTTTGTGAGATATGAATATAATTTAAATCAAACAGGTTAAACTGAAGCCTCTTATTGTAAAGAATTTGTGGCTGTCACCAAAAAAAAAGGAGAAAACTTGTTATGTACAAGATAAATATGAATATTTCAAATACAGCAATTGAAATTACTGGCGTAAACATTAGCAATATTTTGTACTGTACAAAACCAAATATTTTTTTTTCAAAAAGAACACCTTGCTTTTTCCTATCTGGAAAGTGAATATGCTGGACATTGGAACTAACAGCTGCAAAAGTGAAAGGATCTGTCTCTTAAAGGGCAAAGCATGTAAATCCTCTACGTTACCTTGGGAAACACATTATACGTGGATGGATAGATATAGATAAGTATACACACAAACATCCACCCACCTGCATCTTTGGTGGAGTTTGAAAAGGGCTTTCTTACAAGCCTTTGCACATGCTGTAAAGAAGCACACCAAGACTTTTTGAAAATTTTGACATCACAGAGGACAAATTATTTTGTTAAGAGGCCGGTGGGGCTTAAGAATAAAATCCAAGGGATGCCACAGTTTAGAGAAGACCTGGAGCTTCACACTCTTGCTATAATTATTAGGATACACTGCAGAAATTTTACCTGATTACTGATTCATATCACAAATGAGTGTAGAATATATTTCCTTTCAGAACCACGATTCTTTTTAAATACCTGGTCAGGTGCTACAGAAACCTACAGGAGAACACATTGCTCCAACCAGAGACATTTCTCACCAAAATCTATGCAGTTTCTTCTAAATAAAAGTGCACTGGTCTTCATTTCTAAAGTGTAGGTACATATTTATGGCCCAGTCTTGTGACAGCAGCCACAAGTCACAACATGATAAAAAGGACACCAAACGGGAGCACAAAGAAATCTCATGTGATAGGGAAAGCCATCAGATATGGAGCCTTCACTTTTTCAGGATCAAATATTACATGAAAATTATATAGCATAAGGTGCTGTACTGTGGTACAGAAGTGCAAAATTGGGTGCATATTAGGGAGGGAATGTTTGAGATACTCTTAATGGTTGCTTTTGCTGAATATTGAACTATTGAAAAAGCTATAAATTTGTTACTGGAGATCAACTGATAGGCAGAGTGCAGAAGAGATATTCAAAGGTGTCTGACATGGTTCTACTATTTTATACAGCAATTTTATTTGCTTTTATTTCACATATATTACAATCAAATAATGAAATCTGAAGCACTTTGGGATTTATTTCAGCATGTGGACACTAGAGCAAAAAAATGGAGATGAAACATTCTTATCAAATCACCTTTTTTGAATTATTTTTTATCTATTCCCACATCAGTTTGCTTCTATTCTTTGGCTTATTTTTCTGGCTTCTCAGTTTTAAGAGGATGATTGGTTAATTTCTGAGAGAAAGGAGTGGTTCTTTGAGCACAAGGAACAGCTGGAAAGACAGATGTCATCTATGTTACCATTTTGTTGCTGAAGAAAAATAAAACAAGATGGTAATTTCCACTGAGTAGAGATTTTTAAGTTAATTCCAGCTGTGAACATGTGATCAGCATCTACTATGTTTGACCCTTCAGCCAAGTGCATCTGGTAAAAATATTTCAGAGGTGTGGGGAGAAAGGGGGCAGTTTGTGTGATTATGTTTTATTTTAGCATGCATAGTACGTGGGTTTTTTCTGATGGAACTTTTTAAAAAAAGACTTGTGGGCAGATGATAGATGAGAAGAACACTGAAAATAAGAATGAACACAGTGTAGGCACAAATAAGATTGAAATGACAGCAATCACAGATGTCAAATTATTAAGAACAATTTAAAAATACTATGATTTTTAACACAGAGTATTAATATTAAAATAAAAATATATGTACGGACAGATTCCCTTGAAAATCTACTTACACTGAGCTAAAGCAGTAGACAAAAGAAAATTATTTACTATCCAGATAGAAATGCGGTTATAATGTGTCACCTAAATAGTAAATACCACTGGCGCATTAATATATAGGTAAAGGTTATTAATAGTGTTAACAACACATTAATAAAAGACATAGGATCTACAGAACGAGGTCAGGTTTTGCACTTTACTATCTAAAGCTACCTACATCATATGCAATTCAATATTCAGTGTTTCCTACAACCACGCTAAACAAATCAACTCCCCCTTACTTGCACCCACAACAGTGCTAAACTGCCCACTGGCATGTCCCATTCTTGGTACATCTATCAGATACAACTGGTTAGGAGACTGAGTCTCATTCTGTATCTGGCAGCTCTGAAGACATAATCGTGTTCTGGAGAGACTCCTCTGATCTCTGCTAGACTTGCAGGACTACTGACTATGCGAGTGCACATTGGTGCTTAATATTAAGCATTTGAGCCTAGCCTTGGATTTATGCTTATCAGAGAACAATTGTTTTGAAGTCTAACTTTCTTCTGCTAGGGACTAAGGCTTTGCAGAAAGTTTTATTAGTAGGTAAGAACACAAATACACCTGCTCTTTCTACAAGCCAGGAGTACATGAATCCAGAAAAACTGCTCTGTATTGATAAATACCTTCTAATGACTGTCTGCTCCCTGCTAATCAAAGAACTGAGGTACTCCTGTGCAATTCCCTCTTCATAAGTTTTTGTTCACTATCTGATATATAAAATTCTAATAAGAGATCTCTTAAAGAGCTAAATCTATGACTCAAATCTGGGCTGTGGCTCATTGCTTTAAAAGTGATCAATGCCAATAAACCCCAAAATCTGGAACTGGGGAGTTAGTCATTCATGATATTAGAACAAGTAGTTTCAGGCAACTTTGCCACAGTTAATTTTTACATCTGCCTATTATTGCAGAAAAACATACGATTCTCCAGCTGCTGATAGGTCGGTAAAACTCAGCAAAGCCTAACTGCATTTTAAGCACTGCAATTTAGTGCAATTATTTGAAAATAAACAATCTGCTCTGTCAATTAAACATTATTTAGGGTTACATTTTTGATACATCACACAATCAAGCTTCAGGGCTTCTTTTGTGAAAACTGACATTGTGTTGCTACCGTCCGTGTAACAAACGGCAAACAAATGGATCACACAAAGCTAGCCTTAAGAGGATTATAATCTCTCTCCTATCTAGAAGGCACACAGGAATTACTGTTCGCCTGTATAACAGCATTCAGTGCCAGCAGATAGTTATTGTTCCTTTCATTCTCTACAGGACCAGAGAGAAGCGCAGAAACAGGATTTAAAACATTAGCAGAAGTTTTATCAATTCAAAATCTTTTGAATTATTTATCATTACAGAGACTTGACCATGCTTCATATTTGGCTTTGTTTTTGTAAAATATCAAACAGCATGGTGTTGTTAAAGGTGATTTTGAATATTACAAAACTGTTCCTATTGACAGTAACATCTCACGGTGCCTCCAACTATGTGGATTACTGATTTCCCCATTAGTTACTGGTCAACAAAAAAAGAAAGTTCTGTTTCTTGGTAAAATAAAAGCCCTTAAAAATAATCAGAGATATCTGAAATCGTTAACTCATGCTTTTATGTTAACAAAGATATTTATAATTTAAAAATTAAAATCTGCCTCTCTTTTTTTTCTTGTTTCATAACTCTTATCTTCAAATGGAAATGTAACATTCATTATTTCAGACCCAGCAGAAGTTACAAAAAGTTTCAGTTACACTTTTGGATTTCGTTTTTTTTTCAACGATCTAAAGCTTTGCATGGCATTTCAATATTGAAGTAGAGGTGAATTTTCAAACATTTAGTCCTCCCAAACTAGTTGTGGTAAATCAAGTGTTCCTCTGAATTACTTCACACAGCTCTATCCACAACATACAGTATATCCAGAGCTTCTACGCTCAGATTTTCTACTTTTAGACTATATTTCATAGATCAATTCCAATTTTGCAAATTACCACTCTCACTTATCCAAGGTACTCTTTAGGAACCATTTTGTCTGTCTAGAAACATCACTCCTCTCAGTGGGAATACCATCTGCTATTTCAATTCATGTCTTGGGCTGGTGATTGTGTTATATGCAAGTCCATGAAATATTTCATAAAAGCACCGTCTCTTCAAATCAAAGGGTACAGTGAGGCCAGAAAAATGCTGTAGTAAATGAAATGACCAAGACAACAGTTGTGTACTTTTTATATGAAAGTGATAGTTAATGGCAGTAGCAATTGCCTCAAAATCTTGTAAAATATGATTACAGTTAGGAGTCTTGTTTGGACTATGACTTTAATTCACTATATACAGGCATACCAGTGGAAAACAATACTTTCAGAATTCAAAAAGCTGTGTTCTAAAATGTTAATACATTTTTGGAGGTGAGTTGGTTTTATCAAAGACAATTGAGGCAAGTAGAAATAAAGCGGTTCAGATTGAACCTGCCCTGAAAGGCAAAGAACATATATGCAAAACTTGCATTTTCAGATACCTAGCATTAAAACATGGGCAGAACTGTCAATCTACAAATAACTCTATTAGTATATATGTAAAACAGAAGTTGTATCTGCATGCGCGTTAAGAAAATCATGGGTAAAATTAATAATTTGTTAGAACCTACAATTCCAGTGCAGGTCAGTGCACAACATGAGAAGTGGAACAGAGCAGCCTTGCTCGATGCAATCCACCAAGTCACTAACAGATATACAAATACAATCTAGGCCCCTGTGTCCAGGACCAGCACTCTCTCTCATGGACTGCAACACCACTTGGCAATTCTTTGCTGAAGTGCTCTTGTACAGATGTTCCCATGGCTGGAATGCTTGGGTTTTCTCCCCTTTTGTTCTGCCCTCTAGAGCTTTGCATGGCATCTCAACACTGTGTGTCAAATTTTCCTCCCTTGTATTTTATTCATTCCAGATTGCACTGAGACACAGGACGGAAATGCAATCAGGAGATTCTGTTCTTCGATTTGAATAGGAAAAATTTGGAAAACTTTACATCTTAAGACAGTCTGTGAGAAAGGAATGAAGCATTTGGGTCTCCCTCTGCAGCAAAAGGCTAGGGATGGAAACTTAAGAAACTCTACACATTTATGTAGAATTTTATGCAATAGAGGCAATTATGCCAAATATATATTGCAAATACAGAATGTAACTGTCTCTCCCAAATCTTACTCTCAGTCCTGTGGTCCAATCCTATTTGCAAAGATTTCATTCCATTTGGAGAGGAGTGGGCAGCCTAAAAAGAAATAGATACAGTGTTTTCAGCAACTGCACCATGCATGCTAAAGAGGGATGCTCTGCAGTGCATCACACTTGCTAGAGCAAAGGCAAGAATCTCTGCAAATACTTGCAGATACTTGCAGAATGACATTTTTAAATATAGTTGGGTCTTGAATAAGTCCTAATGACTGATGGAGCAAATGCCTTTAATATTACTATGCTATCAATGCAATACTGTTTAGTATATGAAAGCATGAGCCCTGTTGGCAAAGCACCAATTTGGCTTCACCTCAGTTAGCATCATTCTTAGGGTAAACTATGTAATAATAAGTTTCCCACCTATAAAAGTCAATATAAATTGATAGAAAGAGATGGCTTTTAATCTGGTTTATTTTCTTCTTCCTGTTATTTATCATTAATTGCCACCAATGAAGGGAGTACCTACATGCAAGGGAACGTAATGCCAGAACTTATGCTTTCAATAAATAGAATTTAAATATTGACACCAATGGCGCGCCTGTGATAGTTCAGCACAGCTAGTGATGCTCTTACAGCACTTCTACAGTCAGGACAACATCCTCACTTCACACAAGTAATATCAATCAGTAAAAGCCCATTTCCAGCCTGCTTCTGGTATGCCTTGTACGTATTATGCAGAAGAGTGGTGTAACTTGTATTTTCAGGCATGAAGAGAGCCAGAGGAAACCTGAGGCCTTGATTCCCCTTAGCAGCAGCCAGCAAAAGCTGGTGTAGGATATTTGGAAGAGTGTTAAGACTGCTTTAAACATGCACTGACACACAAGAACCTTGGGTGGAATTGCAATTCCACCATTTAACAATCTGCATGCTAACAGCAAAATCTTGGTGAAAATAAGACAGGTAAAGGTCCACTTGTGCCACCCGCTGCATTAACAACACTTTGTTGAAAATAGATACAAGAAAATGGAACAGTTATCACTAACAGGAAATTGCATAAAATCACAAACAGGATTTTTCTGAAGAGATGGCAAAGATACAGTCATGGAATGTACTTGCTACTTATCAAGACAGTGGCAAAAAAATCAAAATTATTATGCATCTCTCAATCACTTTTCCCCTTTTCCCTCTGTCATTGAGTAGCATATAACTGTCAGGATATTGCTTTACAGTTAAGGAATTCAAACTCAGGAAACTCTCACAAAGTCAGCTCATTTCAATATCTCCAGCAATGCTAATGCAACAAGATCATTGCTAACATGTGTGGGAAAGGGTCACAATCACCCTGTCAGCTAATGCCTCCAGAACCAATTGTAGAAGTAACACTTACAATCCACTCATCCATGCGTATCTGTGCAAAGAGCTACAGAACAGTCTTCCTTGTAAAACTTTGACATGAATAATAAATCTTTCTAGACTATAATATGCCAACTTCTATATCAGTTAATTGTTATTTTCTAAGGAATTCATCAGGACATCATAGAAACTGAAAGTATGGAAGGAAATTGCATAAATAGAAATACCTTCCTGACAATGTATTCAAGATTAGAGCTAATTAACATATTTCAAAATTCACAAAACAAATACTTATTTTCCATGGAAAACATGCATGACAATACGACTGCCTGGGTAGGTAGTCTAAAAAAAAAAAAAGAAAGCTGACAAAAGAGTGTTATGGAAACAAGGACATATTGTAAGGTTTTGTTAATTCCAAACAGGATTCTTCTCTTGGGTAGTTCACAGAGAGACTTCCATTCTTGTGCTTGGACTTCTCTGTAAACTCACTGTTATCCCAATGTTTAAACATCCGCTACAAGTCATCCTGATTCATAGCACATAAACATCCTTCCCTTCTTCACACTTTCATACTGTATTGACTAATTTAGAGGAACGCTGGCATATTCTCTGGCAGGTGTTAACCTCTGCAATACAAAATCTTCCATGGAGGTGACCTCAGTCCAGATCCCAGGATAAATCAGGTCAACACCACCCACACAAATTTGCTATCTTGTGGAGACAGCAAAACTGAAGACTAATTCTACCCATAATCTTTCTTACTTCTATCAGTAGTTCTTGTATGAGCTATGCAGTGACCAAATGATCTGCAGAGCAGCAACATGACACAAAAGTTGATTGGGGTCCAGGAGAATTTTAATCCAGGAAAAAATCAGGTAAAGGAAAGAAAGAATTATTTTCTTCAGTAAGAAAAATAAAACTAAAGACCAAGCTGGTCTTGGTATATATATGTTTACACCTGCACTAAAAAATGTGGCTGTGGTATCTATCCTACCCCATTTCTTGTTCTGATCATAAGAACACAAAGATGCTGTACTGTTTCCTACACTGTCCACAGTTACTCCATTAGGCCCAACACTCAAGAGGGATCACAAAGCAGTTCATCATCCCTAGCAGAAGTTCCATACACAATTTCATTGCAAGTACAGGAGAAAACATGTGGAAACAATACAATGGAAAATACTAAAAGAAAAAAGTTTAAAACTCTTAAAAGAAAAAAAAAATACATTGAGCACAAAATGACTCCACTAACTGTACTGTGCTTTTCATTCACACCAAGCGCTGGCATAGTGCCTTCTCGAGGGAGGCAGTTTGCCAGGATATTGCCATGGGCAGCTAACAATCACCCACACACAATGGGCAACAGAGATTAAGCCCAAATATTTGAAGGTTTGCTTTAAAAATATTTTTACCATATTTAAAAAATAAAGTACTATTTTATTCTTTCATATTGAAACCATTAAGCCAATTTCTTCAGCATTAAAACATTCCTTATTTCCACCGGCTACTGCTATAACTGTTTCCCTTCCCGGGTGTCCTGCCATAGTGCATGTGCACACTTGTGTGAGGCTACTAAGTCTAGGGAATTCCTCTAAGTCACTCAAGTCCTGTGCCAGGTGTTTGTAAGGATTAACCTTGCAAAGACTTAAACAGATAGGGGTTTTCTACAAAGTACTTTCAAATCAGGTTCTTAGGCTGGACGATAACTGATATTATTGAATAGAGGTAAAGAAAAGTCTCTCTCAAGGATTCATTTTTGACTATTTTAGCACTGCCGTTTCCTGCTGGAGCCAAGGGGTTAAGAGATGTGACAGTTTTTATGATGTAACGATACAGAAAGACTTCTTTTCTTAAGGAAAGTAGGCAGAGGTTATATTTTCCTAACATTACCATGAATGATTTGGTTGTAGTGAAAGGCCTGGTTTGTTCTTTGCTATCAGTAATTGGTAAGGTCATAGAAAATGTGATACAAGACAGAGATTTGGGAAATTTTGTTCTAATACTGTGGCTGAAAAGTCTTCTGTCTAACAGTACGTGTTCCCCCTGGATTAAGTAACCTTTGCAAGTTTTCCACAAACTGATTCTGCTGAATAGAAATTGATTAATGAGCTCAGACACTGAAATTGTCACTAGAAAATAGCCATTGAGATTCTAGTCAGCAATCACTAGCCCCAGGGTCAAGGAAGACCATGGACTGACTTAGCTGAAAAGAGAGCAGCCTTCATTTGTCTTCTCACTAACTTCATTTTAACTCTGTCTGGTGGCATTGGGTGCAGCCAGGAGTCTGCCACTGCTTTTTTGATAAACCCATGTACTGTGGGCTTCTTGGCTAAACGATAAAAATTCCTTCAAGGCTATAATTTCATTGGTCTGAAACTCCACTGCCTCAAGGTTTGTAAAGTTATTTACACCTGTGTGAAATTAGAGAAAAGTTGAAATCAAACACCGTCTATCATTCCAGGCGTTAGGAACATCACCTGTGACTTTACCTCTGAAGATTCATGCTATCATTGTTGCCAGTTTCTTTTGCAAATACATGCTGTAGAAGCATCAGGCTTACTTAAGAGGGTTCATTTCACTTCACTCTGCTTCATACCACTGACAGCTAATATAATTAGTCATGTGTAAGCCCTTCATAAATATAAGACTCCAAAGAGTTTTCTGTGGACAATGTTCAACCCCCACCAATATCACCCTTCAGAAGTTTTCATCCGCTGGCCTGAGAGAGTGACTTTGCAATCAAATCATTCCTCCAGCTGGTTTGAAGATGCGTGATGTTCAACAGATATGAAAGGACATAAAAAAGGAGGAATCAACTCTCTTGCTGGTATGATGCCCCTTATTTGGCACTGTAGAATAAGAGGGATGCAAGAAAAATAAGAACAGAAAAGGAGGAAAAAAAAAGCTGTAGAGAGGGCAGACTGTCAACATACATAGGTAAGCATTACACAGAAAGACTGGAGAGATAATAGTCTTGAAAATTGAAATCCTCTCTTTGCCCAGACATGGTCAAAAGTTTTAGTTATTGTGAAGGAGGAGAAGATATTATTGAGTTTTCTCCACGACAGAATGTAAAAAGGGTACTCTTCTATTAGATTATTATTCTACTGCTAGGAAAACTTGCAGCCACCCATGAGATAGCAGCAGTCATCCTATCTCAATTGGAAACACTATCTAACAGGGGAGTTTAAATTGCCGGTCCTTGAACTCTGACATTCTTACTTGAACAGGACATTGAAAAGGAATTTGAAATTCCAACCTGAAACCCTTTACTTTGTCCTATTTACTGTGAATTTCTTACTGACTTAAAAAAGTAGAAAAAAAAATCAGAGACTAAAACACCTCTATCCTCTACCCTGATTATTTTCCTAATTATTTTCCTAAATTATTCCTGCTAATTATTTTCCTAAAATGTAATGTATTCTCATTTTTGATTAATATTGGGAATTTATAGATTTTGGGGAGCTAATTGGCTAGTAACTGTCATGTCATTTCCTTTGTTCATCCAATTACTTTGCATCTGAAAGTCATCATTACTTTGCTTTTAACTTTTTATATCTTGAATAAATTAGTGGATGCATGTTTTTTTTATAAACCAAACAATTAACTATGGACAAAATTATTATCTACACATACAACACAAAACTTAAGTTTCATTATAGTCACATACATCTTAAATTCAGCTTAATTTAAAGATATTGTTCCTTAGAATTCTAAAAACCAGGTCAATGGCAGTTCTTAGTAGTAATTACAGATAGTGGAAATAATGTAAAAGTTGTATCACATCACCACAATTTATAACACATAATGAATTTCTAGAAAGACTGAAATTTGTAAATTATTAATGAAACAGTTCATGTTTTACCAACTAATTTTAAATTCTGTTTTCCTGGTAGTTAATCCATCAGTTTGGAGAGATGTTTTATCTGTGGGGTTAGTCTCTTTCTCCTGTGAGGTCTTTATACATTGATTCAGGTCCAATTCTTTTTCTGTCCTTTAAAAACAATACACTTTTTGATTATTCAACAGCTCTACAGTTTTAAGCATCAAAAAGATCAGTCCTGTGGGGGTTTTTTTATTCAGATTTTCTATTCTCATTCTCCACTTTCTTGATGATTACTTTCTTCTTATTATGTGCTGCTTGGGCAGATGCGGTCTCCAGGGGCTTCTTTAGGCAGAAGTAATACAACTTGAAAGTTATTTTACAATGTGAACATAGGACAATCCCTCAGGTTTATTTCATTCATTGAGCTCAGAGAATGATGGACTTAAAGTTAGAAGGTTCCTACTATATACATATCTCCACTGTGAACTGCAGCAAGATACTTAATTTCACCAAGTCTCTTTCCCACTTGTGGGATTGTGATGAAAAATTATTGCTTGTGCATGGAGTATGGTGCAGAAACTCTGTACACTAAGACCGGTGACACTAGTCCCAGCTCTGAAAACCCTATGCCCATGGGCAGCACAGTACCTGAGCTACTGATTTCTATGCTTCTATACAAATTCTGGTATTTCTAAATCTGTTCTGGATTTTTTTAAAATGTTGCCCTTACTGTTCTACAAGCACTTCAATTGGAGTTCTGATTTGAACTGCACTACAAATCAGGTAGGCTTTAAAAAATAGCAATGTCACATCAAAAATCTCACATAAAATTAATTGTATTCAACACATGTTAGCACATTTTTGTGGCTTTTTCTAGCTAGCCACAAAAATAAAGGCAGCCAATTAAATAAAATTATTTTTTACCTAAAAAGTATTTCAGACACTAAATTGCTAAGTATTAATGAAGTATATGCACAAATTCAGAATTTATTCCAATGCATAGCCCAATTTTTTCTCCATTGCTCTCATTGCAACAATAATTGAGATATAATAAAATTTAACATTATCTTGCACCTGAGAGAAGCAGCACCAGCAGACACACAGATTTTGCTGACTAGAAATAGAGTATTTCTAGTTATAATGATAGCCAGGCAAAAAGCATACAGGCCTGAGTAGTTTCTTTAGGGTTATTTTCATTAGATGTCATAAGGTCCCTGGGTACTTGTACAATCAGTAACACTTCACAGAGCCTTCACTTCTAACAAATAATTAGCTAAAATTGAACCAGAGATTTCTTACATGCATGTCATAGGTTTGATATGAATAATGAGGGAAAAGGTTAACAGTGGGTCATAGACAGTTCCCTATCTTCCAGCTTATTTATTCAGTGAAATGAGAAATTGATCACATTATTTCGTATAGAAGAACCTGATTCATTACAATCAGCTCTGAATTGGCAGTTTTTGCTTTAGGCAATTTCAGAACATTACTTATGCTTAAACAGTTGCTGGTAAGGTCATTTTACAACTTGTAATCACCTCTCTGACCCTTTCATGACCATAGTCTCAAAAGCTGAAGCATATCTGAAAAATTGATAAAAACATATATATTAACAGAAACTAACAGTTAAACAAGAGGAGTTGAACAAACAAAACAACACAATTGAAATATGGATGACTGCATTCAGGTGTACTAGAAAATATCGGGAACACATTCTCTCTTGCACATCGAAAACGCACATCAAGTCATCCCCAATCGGGAAAGATATCTACTGGGAGAATTACTCTGATATTGCATGCAGTGTTAACCAGTGGAGGGCGAGAAAAAGGAAAGGAAATTGAGACAACTACAGGTAAAGTTCTGGAGTTGGAGGTGATACTATGGGGGATGGAGGCACAGAAAAGCCAGGTTAGTTCTTTTCCCTAAGAGTAGCAATGGTCACTTCCACTGACCCAAACTCCCTCAGCACCATGAACCAAGCTCTTTTCATCCTACAGTAGGTTTAAAACAACTTTCCAGAACTGTTCACATCACAGGACAAGGTATCTGCTCTCTCAGGTGCTCCATGTCACTTTTACCAACATTTCCTCTTGCTATACCAGTATTGCTCAAACCAGGTTGTCTTTTCCAGGCAGAATGAGAAACTGAAATCCCTGCAGGGCCAGAATCAATCCCTTCCCAATTACAGAGAGACACCGGGTAAAGCTAGGCTGAAACCTGCAGTGTTTGCAAACCAGTGTTATACAGACATCGCAGACTGCAGCTGCTGCTGGGCTCTGGATTAGATGGCAGATATTTACTGAAAGTACAAGCTCCTCTTTAAATAACATAAACGATTTTATTTAATTATTTATGCAAAACTGAGCCTATAATTCAGTTTATAGGTACCCCACTGTGCATTATGAGGAAAATAGTAGGAAAATTGTAGTAAGTGTTTGAGAACAGGAGGGAAAGAAGCAGTACAGAATTTTGGCTGATTTATGACAATAGGGTGTAAATTACTACAGAATTAATTGCTTAGCATATGACATTCATTAAAACAGCTATCAAAGAGCAACAAGTTGCAAGTTGTTAACTGAACTAGAATATGTTCGAGGCTAAAGTACAACACAAAATATAATCTGCAGATTACTTTTTTCAAGCATGAGTTCCATATACTTGGGAGGCTAATGTTCAGATCTACAACAAGTTTTAAGCATCTAAAATGAGATTAAGAGGACTTCTTTAGGCTTCTACACTCACAAGAGCAATCCTTGAAACTCCTTCCTGATCCCACAGTTGCTAGAAGTCTATAATTGCTTACAGGTCACTTAATAAAGTTTACTACGTGCTTAATAGTCTGGTTTGCACCTGCTGAAAACAGCCTTCTCACCAACAGAAGGAAGCAGTTTGAGATTATCTTGGAGCTAAAACTGACATCAACAAGAGGGCAGTTGTCTTATGTTCCCTAAGAACCAATGCTTCCAAGCACATCAGTCTGGTAGGTGTTATCAGAACATGTCTAATGTATATCTACAGGAGAAAGGTGTGATCAAGGAGGGAGGCTGTCCTGATTTCAGCTGAGAGTTAATTTTCTTCATAGTAGCCAATATGGGGCTGTGTTTTGGATTTGTGCTGGAAGCAGCACTGATAGTGGAGAGATGTTTTTGCTGTTGTTGAGTGATGTTTACACAGAGCCAAGGCCTTTGCTGCTTCTCGCACCGCCCCGCCAGCGGGATGGCTGGGGGCTACGCAGGGAGCTGGGAGGGGACAGACAGGACAGCTGACCCAAACTGACCAAAGGGATATTCCATACCATACGACATCATGCTGGGTTTATAAGGGGCTTGGGGGGAAGAGGAAGGGGGGGCAGCGGCGTTCAGAGTGATGGCGTTTGTCTTCCCGAGTAACCATTACGCGTGATGGAGCCCTGCTTTCCTGGGGATGGCTGAACACCTGCCTGCCATGGCGAGTAGTGAATGAATCCAATGTTTTGCTTTGCTTGTGCGCGTGGCTTTTGCTTCACTGATTAAACTCTTGTATCTGAACCCACAAGTTTTCTCACTTTCACTCTTCTGAGCTAGCGTCTGCATGGTGCCCAGCCACCAGTTGGAGTAAAACCATGGCAGAGGCATATCCATTTCAATAGGTTAATGAACATATGCTCAAAACCTTCCTTAACCTGAGAGAATCCCAAAAAGTTTATTGTGTTCTAAGAGAGTTCACTAATAATGTATTCACAGGCTGTGAAGACCTAAGAGGGTACACTGAGCCAGTGGAGGAGAAATCCATGATTCACAGCGACAGAGAAAGAATAAAATGACAAACAGTATTCTCCAGCCCTGTGAGTCATCTAGAAGAGAAGAGTTACGGGTTCAGGTGCTCATGTACAGGTGAATGTTATAGTATACCCAACTAGAACCTAGAATTACACCTGCAGCTTCCTTATCTTCAGGATGCTTAATCTACGGAGATTTTTTCAACATTCATAAGGAATGAGAATTATATGGTTAAAAAGGAAATAGGAAATGTCCAGTTCAAAAAAATAGCTAAGAATCTCATGGAAATGTGTATATTTCATTAGTAAACACTAATTCAAACATTTTTGTAAATGTGAGTGTATTTTATCTGACTTTCATGGCACATGATCAGCCTTTCTGGTCAATACCTCTAGTGAGGTATTGGAACAGCCTGCCCAGAGAGGTGGTCGAATTGCCGTCCCTGGAGACATTCAAAAAACATGTAGATGTGGCACTCCAGGACATGGTCTAGTAGACACGGTGGTGTTAGGTTGACGGTTGGACTTGATGATCTCAGAGGTCCTTTCCAACCTTAGTGATTCTATGATTCTATGATTTATCTGAAGTATGCAAGTAAAGGGTTAATAGCAAAAAAACCAAGTATCAGCTATGTATTTCATACACTCCTTGTCAACACATATAACGTTTTCTCTTTTTCTCACAGCTATTCCATTTTTTATCAAGTAAAAAATTAGTGAAGGAAGAACTTTTGACTTCTTTCCAGTCTCTAAAATTGTCACCATTATACAATGTTAAGACAAATATTTTGACATAGTTTCTTCCCCCCATTTAGGTCTTGTCATACTGCTAAGCTGCTGCTTATGTTCCTTTACACACCACTCATGTAGACTTAAACCTTCTTTTGTATGAATGTGCAGCAGCTTTGGCTCTGGCCAAAGCTTTTCTTGCAACAGGCTTTCCATCTCTTCACAGGCAGGATGGGGTAGTCTAGCTACCATAGACACATGAGAGCAAAACAGGTCTCTTGTTGTCCCCACCCCTTTCCAGAGCTTCGACTTTGTCAGCATGGTGGATGTGCAATTTATATCTGCTAGGACATACAGTATTTGAAACCACCAGGCATTTTGCAACAATTTGAAAAGCCAGTCACTTTTTTACTCTGGCTAGCACAAAAAATGTCATTCTAAATACAATAGCACATATATACACAGCCCCTTCCCAGCCTCAGAATCTCACAGGTGTTCTTGCTTCTGCACTAACAGCTGCAACAGAAGGCTAAAGAAGAGGGAAAATGTTCCTGCTGCAAAAAATGTGCTCAGTTCCTTTTTAACTCACTACAACTTTTTAAGTCCTTTCAGTCCTGTTCCTACTTAGACTCAATAGTTTTGAGGATTTTTCAAAGCAGTAAGACCTGAGCTCTTTTTTTATCCTGTTAGAAATTGTCTGGTTGGTAAAGTCAAGTTTCCTATTAAGAAACTGAAGAATATTATTATGTTTTTTTAAATGGGATGTGACCATCTCATTTTTCTGAGATGCTCCTATGTGAACAAGAGCTATGAAAATTCAGCAACAGTATTTTGTGCTTGGCATAGGAACAGCCCTGAAAAACGTCATTGATGTATAGAACACGCTCACGATTTTTGCAGTCTCCTAGTCTTTGTGAATTATGAGATCTCAACCAGAATTCAGAAACTGTATGTAGACTGAATCTCCAGATTGTCAGAAATACACATAAGTAGTAGTTAACTATCTCACAAAAGTCCTTACCTGATACAAATTACAGTATGTTTCCTCACAGCACTATCACAGCATTCAGAATTTTTTTATTATTTAACATTTTTCATTACTAGGCTTATATGACACTCAGGAGGCTTTTTCAAGCAAAATAAAAAAGGTAATTCCTGTCACAGGTAGCTTATTATCCTTGCCCTTATATTTTTAAGTTGCAGTACTGGCTAGATATATTTCACCTGTGTGTACTTTTTCTTGCAAGATCAAAGTTCAGTCCTGTAAAATCTTAAATAATGAATAATTTTGGAAATGTTATTCATTCAGATGTTAAATCTCAGCAACATCTGGGGAGACAACATAAAGACCATGAATTAGCCTTGTGAAAAAATAAAACATTTTTACCCTTTGGTACCAACATCTCTAATCAATAGCTGTCTTGGGCCCAAAAGTGAATACAAAAATTAATTATAACAAAATATGAATGTCAACAAGGAACAGCTAGAGTATAATTTCTATTTTTAAACACAGAACTAGAATCTGCTTGCATTTTCAACCAAATATGTCTTTCCAAAAGTTGCAAAATTTTGTTTTCAGAATGGACTCTCTCACTAGGGAGACATAATTATGAAAGAGAAAAGTGAGCATTCTACCTAATATTTGAATCTAAAATTAAGTGATGTTATATAAGGGTATTTTGTGAGAGTATTTTAAAGAATTTTTGCTCAAATGCAGAACAAAACCACATTTTCAAACTTTGGAGATCACACAGAAGATAATCATAATTTTTTCCAAGATGACTGTAGACAGTCCTATCCTGTGATAATTGTACATCCAGCTGCAAACATCAGATGCCTAAAAAAATAGTTAACATCTTATTTTTGCAGCTACTGTATTATGGCCTTTCTTCAAAGGTTCCTAAATCCCTATAATAAATTGAAGATATTTCATTTTAGACACTAGCAGATTCCATAATGAGTTAAGCCTCTTTACAGTTTATTTTAATAAAGCACAGCTTTCTAAATATACAGAGGCTATAAAACATGCAGGTTGCAGCAATAATATGTTTAGTAGCCTTGCTTGATAAAGTGGAAATGTTTGCATGTTTCAAATTACAAGCAATTTAAAGTAGGAAGTAAGCAAACTAGCTCTTGTGTTATGAAGCTTGACATTGTTAAGCCTTAAGAGAACACATACTTCAAAGTCATACAGACTGAAATATGCCCTGTAAGCTTGGCAAGAGAAGCTATGCTATAATGATGTACTGCACAAAAATCACCACAAACTTCCATTTCAGTGTAAAGGTGCCTAGTTGTAAACTTTAAAAATTTACCGCTGGTCCTATTTTTAAAATTCATTCATTATTCATTTTCTTATGAAAGAGATCATTGCATATGAAAAATACAAGAAAGCTTTCCTTTGTATATCAACTAAGAAAAGTAAGCATTGTAAATTATAAACAGTAAAAAAATTACCAGTATTTTAAATGAACTGACAGAATCAGAAATATCACTTGATAACGAATCTTTTAAAAATATTAAGGTAAATTACTGTTCTTTTCCCCTTCACCAACATAAGTGCGGAGACTCTTTTTTTTCTCCTCCATTAATTTGGTATTAACTCTGCAAACATTTACACCTGTGTGTTTTCTGCCTATAAATAGTAGAATTTCAGTCAATTATATTACTTACTAACTTAAACGTAATCATTCTTAATTCTTTAAAAATTGTCATTAGAATTAATTACTGTATATATGAAATACAACAAAATACTAAGAATCAACTAGAAGCACAACAGAAATTTAAAAATCTCAGCCCAAGCAGCCTTTGATTTGTCTGTCAAATCAGCCTGAAATATCATGACTTTTCAAATCTATAGCTACTTTATTTCAAAATATAACTGATTCAGAGATGTAGCCACACGGACCTGCAAAGAATTATTCTCAAAGAAAGCTACAGTATGAAATATGTGTACAAGTCCACAACTAGAGTTGTTACATGCATAAATGTTTAGAAAAAAATAAATGTTATTTCATCATTTCAGCTAATAAACTGTCAGCAAATAAGATATCTACATGCAAATCAAAAGCCTAACAGTGTATCTGAAGTTTTTCTGAAACAGGTAACTCTTACTGAAAATCATTGATTATTTTGTGTCCATTACAATGCAAAAGTAGCTCTCATTTTTGTATAATGGTTCTAAAAATCTGCACTTCAAAAGTAGTTTCAATTTGTAGATGTAAATATCGTGATACCACATATGCAAAACTATTTACCTTACTGCAAATTCACCCCATTTCTTGAATTTCAGTTTGCTCATTTTTGACTGTGAGCTGCATTTAATGAACCTTCTTATTTTTCCTTTGTTCCTCTAGCAGTCATTTAGGTGAAATGCACTGGCTGATGTTAGACTTCTTTATCACACAGCACACTGAATATTATACCCAAAATGCTGTTTGGGCCTTATAAAAATAAAGATTCTTGACAAAGTTTTACTGCAGAATTGAGAGTTACTATTTCTATCCATTCTGTTGGCACTAAACTACAGTTAACAGGAAAAAAAAAAAGAAAAAAAAAAGAGAAAAAAAAAGAGAAAATTTTGTTTAGGGGAGGTGTTCATGTAACAGCTCCGCAGGTATTTTAGAAAATAATCTCTCCTCCAAAGCCTTTTTATTTTTAGTGTACAAAGTATGCCTGTGAACACAAATGTGCACCCTTTGGAAACACTTCTGGCAAGAGTTGACATATCTTAACATTGTGTATATCTATTTCTGAGAGATCATTAACTAATATACAAGGACGACAGTGTAAACTAACTGAATGAGATATTCCAAACTGACTAATTTAACAACAAATCCTAAATCATGGTGGTGCTTTTGAAAATCCCTGTCTGTATACCTGAACATGACAAATGCCAGAATGCTTTAAAGGCCCCAACATGTCATCAGCGTTGCTTATTTAATCTGAGATGCTACTTGAAAGACTGCTAGTGCAGTCTTACTGTCAATAAGAGAAATTAATGCATATAAAAATATTTGAAGCTTTTATATCATGTTCTGACACTCTCAGGTCCTTTGATAAAGGACTAAAGCTGTTGAACACAGAATCACAGAGATGCCCTCCCTTCCTTCAAAGATGTTTGCTTAGCAGCTGTGTAGGCACTGCAGTGCAGAGCACCAAGTGAGTTAACCTGCTCTACCAGGAAGGTCAGACTAGTCTCTTCAATGATTTGTGCTGTTACAGAAGACAACTGTTATGCAACTTCAAAAATTCTATTACTACATCATGATTCATAACATAGGCTTTCTCACTGATGTATAGAAGTTTATGGCAACTTTCACAAATGAACTTTTATTGGCTGAGTTTGAAATACAAAGAAACAAAGACTTGCCAAGTGAGTTCAAACAAAGCTTGTGGTGGAAGCAGACATGTAACACAGGATTTTGAGTTCCCACACCTTTGCTTATACACTGAGAGGTTGAACCTTCCACTTTAAACAATTAGAAAGTGATAGCAGCAGCAAATCAGTCTTTGTTCAACCAAAGCTACAGAACTCTTTTTTGTGCAAAATTAGATCTCTCTGGACACTACCTCTTCAAGCATACATGATGTATGCAGATTGCCTTTTTTCTAAAAAACAAGAAACGTTAGTCAATTCAGCAGAAAGAGTGCTTGTGGATTTGTGGATTTCTGTGGGCTCCTATCATCACAAAAGGGATTGACTAGTTTGATCCAGACCATATGCAGGTGATGATGTGTCCATCCTTCTGATTCTGATTTAATAAGCAGCTTCAATTAGCTATAAAAGAAAATCCTGCATATTTATGGGTCTAGGGTTGGTGGGGGCATTTGTTTGGGGGGTTTTGTGGTTTTGTTTTGTTTTGTTTTTGGTTTGTTGGGTGGGGTATTTTGTAAGTCATGTGCATGGAGAATCAGAATGCTTTGTCAGATAATGCTTTCAGTTGATGCTTTTGGAGACTTGAATGCATGTAGCTCCTGACAATGATTATATGCACGTGTTCCATATAATTCCAAAAGCACACCCATTATGAAAGATTAGTACAGTTGTGCTTATGATGTATTTAGGTCGTCTGTTACTGAATATTTCTACTGTCAGTACAACAAAAGTGTGATGATCACAGTTAAAGCTTAACAAAGAAAATGCTGTCAGGCAATTAGTAAGCTGAAGTCAGCAGTACTAAAGTGAAATAGATCATGTTTGGAATAGCACAGTGGTTTGCTTGTGATAAATGTTGAAACAGGTCCTCATACAGAGAACATATCCTAGCCTTGGAAAAAAAGTTTAGCATTAAAAAAATAAGCAACACAGCTTTACCAGCTTTACCTCATTACTGGTTTTCTTTCTTTTCTTTACAAAACAGTCTCAGACACTGAGCATCCAGGAAGATGAGTATTCATTCATTGTAGCACATTCATTGCCTTTTTATGAACATGGTAACAACAGCAGACCTTAGGAAAAGACTGCACTACAAACACATATATCTGCTTAAGAAAAAGGAAAACCTATGAAAGAATCATCTCAATAACTGTAGAAATTTTAGAAAAAATTCAAGTGAATCTTATTCTTGAAAGACTATTACATAAAAAATAATTTGCAAAGCTAGCTCTCCATTTCATTGGAGGAAATAAGGAGGTAGAAACACCATACATTCCAAAAAAGTAAGAGATCTTTCCAAAGTCTGTAAGCCTTCCCAGTCAACAACTATGCAATTACAAAAGCTGTAAACAGTCTGCTTTAGAAAGGGCTGACAGCTAAATTCAGGTATGGCCTTATCAGGCATGATTTCATCACAAGTTAGTCGATACTGGCTGACTTAGAGTAGGTCTCAGTTTGTTCTAAAATGCTTTACTGGCACCATTTTTTAATTGTCAGACTTCAGTCCCCCTTAGCCTAGTTATCATAGCTACGAAAATAAATTCTACTATATGATACTAGAAGAATATAGGCCAGATCATTCCTGACCAGAAATGAAGTACTGATAAAACCAGTGAGATACAGTTCAGAAACAGAATCATAGAATCATTACAGTTGGAAGAGATCTCAAGGATCATCCAGTCCAACCATCTCCCCACCACCTATTACCCACTAAACCATGTCCTTCAATACCACGTCTAACCTTTCCTTAAACACCTGCAGGGACAGTGACTCCACCACCTCCCTGGGCAACCCGTTCCAATGCCCAACCACCCTTTCCAAGAAGAAATTTCTCCTCATCTCCAACCTAAACCTCCCTGCTTATGGTTGTAACTGCAATGGCAGCACCAAAGTATATCTGAGGTAGTTTTACTTTGGATATTGATACCAATGAAAACATTTTAGCACTGACTTAAGGATGGTTGCATGAGGTCACTGGAGCTCTTGAAAGCCTGTGCTACTAGTGCTACATCTTTCCTGCTAACAGTAATCAAGCTACTTAAATTCCAGATAGCCACATATGGTGCACTAATACCTGTGGTTCCTAGGTAAACATCTTTGTAATAACATATGTAACAATTTTTTTTCTCAGTGTCTAGAACAGGAAAGAACGGAAATATCATATGAAATGACCAAGTTTACTAGAACTGCAAAAGCTACGTATTGAAACATGAAAATAGAATGTAGTCTGAAAATTCTAAGACAGGCTATGGAAGTTAACCTGGTTTAAAACTGGCTGGCTGACCTTAAAAACAAACAAAACTCCCCACATTTGGCTGAAGGAGGAAGGAAAGGATCCAGGGAGGGGCTATAGACACCCATTTAAAGCTTAATCTCAATAAAAAACATGAAGATATCATTTCAAGGTCCTGCTGTCCAGAAGCTTCAGGCCAACAGAGAATACAGGGGAAAAAAAAAAAATTAAAAAAAAAAATCACAGACACAGCCTACAGAAAAAGTAACAGGTCAACAGCAGCACCCAGAAACATGTGTAGCCAGCACCCAGAGAACTGGTCAGACACCAAGTGTTACCAATAAACTTATGGACTGAAATACAGGAAAAAAAGGGACTTGAGGGGAAGTGAGGGAAAATAAGTTTGTCATTGACCTAAGCCTTATTACCCTCCGAGTCTAGGCTCTGAACTGCTACATCTGTTCTTTTATGCTGAGATCTTTCAAGCTGGATGCTGTATATTATACTATTTTCAACACTTATTTCTAGCGTATTTGTTTGAGGAACATATTAAGGGTGTAAGAACATACAATGTCCATACTGATTAAGACTAAAGGATTATGTAGTCCAGTGACTGACTCCAGCTGTGCTAAAAAGTACAGGGAATGGAGTAAATGCACACAAGTATACCACACATGGACCTTGATAAGCTAGTACCTCCAAGCTATTGATATATTTATTGGTGACACTATAGATCCTCCTGTAGGGTCTATTACAGTAATTTTTGAGCTAGAAGAGGCATCTAAGGAAACAAGGAAAGGTTTAAATAAACGTGTAATAGTCCTGAATGCATAAAAGCTGGCATCATTTGTAAAAAACAGTATTAAATGGATAGTCAGAAAATGGGAGAGACAAAGAATTAGTAATCTAAAGGAGTAACATAATGAGCTTTTCCAGAATATGGGGAGATTTAATTCTACTGCAATTTGAAGTACTCAATAGACAACATGAGGCACTGAGAACAGAGGTCTCCCTTTACTACTAAAGACTATGCCTTGAACTGCCCATACCTAAATTCTGGATTTGTTAACTCTTGAAAGCTGGAGTGCTACTATATAATACAAAATGAAGGGAATTCAGCAAAGAAAAGATTTTGGTGGGATTGGTAAAAACATCAATACCAAATGTTTGGCAAGTTAATGCTATGGAAGGTACAATTGTTTTCATTTATATGAAGGGCACAGATCGAAAAAAAAAAAACCAAACTAAAAATTGCTTGATGAATCAAACTCTCTCTCAATAATATTTGCTATTACAAGGCTTAGAAAGATTATTGAAAAGAATGAAAATTGGGAAGGGTCAGAAAAGGAAGTGATAACCTGGCCTGAAACTTTTTGTTTAAAAGAACCTCCTTCTAGCTGTCTGTATGGATCAATACCTTCCCAGTGGCTTGCAGTGAGCTCAGTGAGGGTGCCCAATGAGAAGCAATAAGTAAGCCACACCCTATAAACTGTAAATCACACAACAACGCTTTAACTGTTACAATAAGCTGGCAAGCGTTCTCTGATAATCTTTTTGTATTGTTTAGTGGAGTTTGTGTCTGTAATGGAATCCATAAGATAAAATTCCCTGGCACTTGGCATATGCTGCAGATAGCTCAACAATGACAAACCCACACAGTTGTACGTATCTGGCCCAAAGCTTTTTTAAGGTTGTATTTTCTGGACAGGCAGACGGCAGCCAGATGCTTTGGGAAGTCCACCATTGTTATTCCATAGAAAGGGAAAGAGTTGTCCTCTGGCAGTTCTCTGTTGCAAAAAAATCTTACATCCCCACTAATAGTGATCTCTTTTATTGAGGCACTCACTGACTGTGTTTGTGACATGCTCATTTAATGTCATATTACTGATCTTTCACATTCTTCATTTATGAGTTGCACGTACTATGCAGGCAGGTAGAACCAAACTGCTCCATTATGGCTACATTTAACTTTACAGAACGTCACCTGAGAATCTATTTAATGGCAGGTGAACTAGTATGAAGGAATGTCTATGAACACTTGACACTGAATTATAATTCACCATTTATCTTTACTGACATAGATGTCCTTCACTATGATGGCCAAGAGTCTCTCAAAAATTTCTGAAGGAATAATCATTCCATTTTCTGTGAACGTCTGCTTTTTATCTCTCTCATTCTATACTTAGTTCTAATGGAAAATTTATCATCCCAAAGAAAAAGGCTTTTCTTGGGTAGCTAGATAGTCCTCTGCTGCCTTTCATTATAGTAGAGTTGTAGCCTTGAATTGACTGTTCCACTGGAGCAAGTGCCAAGATGATAGCCAGAGCACACTGTGTTCTACCGGTAGTGCACAGACGGTGTGCTTGGATGGCAACAACTGCCGTGACATCTTGCGAATTACACTAGTACAGGGATATGTAAGAAAAGGATTTAAGACTTCTACTAGTCACTACTTTATTTGCCACCAAGTGAAACGCCTTAGATACCTGCTGTCTAAAAGTTGCAAGCCAGCTGCAAAGACCCCTGACTACACCATGAAGAGGTTTAAGCATCTTGAAATTAGAGGAATCATTCTCTGAACCAGTGAATACCTTTCTGTCAACTCTCAGAGAAGAGGCAACCAGGTTACCTGTGAAAAGCAGAGGAAAGCAATCCAATGACCCACCTATTCCACCAAGGAAAAACTGTGTAATGTCACTACCTGAGGGCAGAACTCAGAAGATGTGGGCATTGAGAAGTTCCAGCCGCACAGACCTTGCTTTGTTTTTTGCATACATCTATAAATTCCCCAGTCTCTGATCCAGTTTACACTTTCTTAATCTGTTCCCTCCCCACTCCCCAGTAATGAAGATCTCTTACTTTCTGCCCTCTTCCAGACCCAGCTGCATAAACTCCCCCTCCTTCTATCTCCTTACACAGATCAACAACATTATACTTCTGTTTAATACATTTTAATTGCTGTTAATGCCATTTAGCAGTTGAAGGGAAAAAAAAAAAATCACCAGCTCTCAGATACCTAACAACTGTGTACAAAGCACATCTCAGTAATTCTGCAGGAAGCAGAGCTATGATAGGACTGCGAGCACAGTCAGTCACCTGAACAGCTACCTTCTTCATTCTACTTGTGCTTATTTTCCTTATGGTGGCTCTGCTTCAGCTTTTAATCATGTTCTATGGGATATGAGGATGGACCAGACTTCCTCTGACAGTCTAAATTGTCTTCTCAGGACACCAGCCAACACTGACAATATACTATTTTTCAGGATGAATTATTTTGATAGGCAGGACTACAATGACATCAGGAAAATAGCACCCACAACATTAGAAATGATAGTATCTTCCTGTCACTTGAACTTGCATGATGGCCTGAAGAACTTGCATTCACTGGTAGGAAGGATACTGGAAGTGCATAGAGTGAATCTAGGTTGGTCACTTTTTGGTTGGGTGTGGGTTTGGGTTTTTTCCTTTCTCTCTGTTGTTGTGAGCTTCCATTTTGAATGATGTTGAATTAGCATGAAAAAGTAACTGCACTTAAACCAAACCAGCAAAATGAGTGACATCAAAATGACAGAAAAGTTCGTGCAGTGTCAGAACAAGAATACAAGTAAGTTCTGGAGTTGTGTTAGTCTGAGGATCCCAAAATCACCTTTGCGACCTTTTAAATTATTTCCAGAGAGATTTTATAATGCTTTGACACCACAAATACAGAGAAAAATCCTAACTCCATGGATAATGTTTGGTCATAGGCAACAGGCAAATCAAACCATTGCCAGAGCAGCAAATAAGGGGCAGTAAAATAACTGCAGGGGAATGACCTGGATTGTCTGTGCTTGAACCCTGCAAAACCAGGCTTGCTACTGATGCTATTAATGGAAGATTCAGGATCTGAGGAGGCTGCAGGTATCTCTGGGAGCCCTGTTCAGCAACAGTTTTCAAATCCATTGGCACCAGCCTTCACTGATTTACAGCCTCAGATGCATCTCTTTCTTCATTTTCTCTTTTTCCTTTACTGAAATGACTCAGTCTCTTTTCTCAAGGACAGCAAATCTCAAATTTGTTTATACTACTTTGAGTACCTTCTTCCTGATGTCCCAAGGACTACAGGGAAGGCAGAATTACATCTTTACTCTTTATCTGAGCTATGTGTGCCTTTGAAATCAATGTTAGCAGCAGAAGTAGAAAGTGAGATTTTAAGACTTAATTTCACTATGATATACAAATATACAAGTCCATCTGACAACCTCAGAGGGATTTTTGACTTTATGCCCTGATAATACCCTGCACACCATGACTGGAGAAAGTGAGGTATTTAACATCCACAGCAGACAGAAAACCTAACCTCTGAATTTCCATTCCTTCATTTCTACTACTGCTGTTATATACTCACTCATCCAGTAAGCTATTCCCTTACCAGGTTTATGAAGATGTAACCATATTGTCTTCAACCAAGTTATTGATTTATACTACCATAAGAGAAGAATCAGACCTAGCAAATATCTACAAAGTTAGAATAAAGACCAATTAGTGCTTGCATGGAAGCTGTTCGCACTAAAATTAATTCCATCTGCAGTTAATATAGACAGTAGACAGAAATGTCAGTAGAAAAATAAGGATATTTTGTCCTTTGCTTCTTATTTACTGAATTTTAAGGATATATGTTTTTTTCAGTCAGTGCTATTTGTTGAAGTTGTCATTAAATGTAAATGAATTAAGCCCATTTCTGCCGGACAATATATGCTGTTCAAGAGCCTTACAGCACGAAAGCATCTTTCTTGAGTCTACAGATTTCTGCACAGCAAGGGTTCTTCAATGGTTTCTAAGCATTTAAACTTATCATCTCACATCACAGACTTAACTATTACAAAGAGACAGTGGTACCTTCCACACACAGGCCATAGGTCACTGTTATTGACATATGCCTTTAATCCTTTGGATGCTTCAAAAGATGAAGATTAGCAGCAATCTTCAGAACTTGCACCCAGGAGATAGTTATTTGTCAAAAAGCTGATATTATTGATGCTTACAAAAGAAGGAGAGTATGTAATTTATCTAATAAAAGTCAGGTCTTGTTTGCCTTGACTCCAGAGTTTTGATAGTTCCCTTGCTGAATTATTTGATGTTGAGATACATATAATAAATGCAAATTTTTCATCAGCTATGCATCTTTCTAGGAGCAACTGGTATTATTTGGTGGATTTTCTTCCTTGGTTTTCTCCAGAATTTTTCCTCTTAAAGTCTTTGTTTCCTTTAGAATTCATTATAAATGGCATAATTATATGTCTTTTTCTCCCTTGATTGAGAGCATTTCTTGCAGATGATGATTTACCACTTGGAAATTACAAATAGCATGAATAGATACAATAATTATATTGCAGAATTTCCTTTAAAATCCAGAAATGTAGTTTAGATGAACTGTTCATAAATGATAAGTAGGCAGGTCATATTATTTCCTCTAATCTCCATATGTGACCCTTGATGCAAATTGAAGTGTTTCCTCAAACTGGATTAGAAGGTTTCCTCTGAAACATTGAATAGATTTAAGATTGGGATGAGGGGAAATGGACATGAAATGCAAGTAAAAGAAACTACACAAGTGAATTACTTTCATGAGTATTCTTTCAGGCAATCACCATGTTTCAGTAAGATGAGTGTTCCAACTGAGGTTTAACTGAGGTACGGAGACTGATCAAAGTCCATTGAATCTACTGAATAGCTTCCCATTAATTTTGACTAGGCTTTGGCCCAAGTTTAAGATGATACATCAACAGCACCATCAATTTTCTAGACCCATTTTCCTTAGAGAGAAGAAAGGTAATACAATTTTTAAAAGTGTAAACCATAGCTGTATGAGGCTAGCAGTGTTTTTTATAGAGTCATCTGTTAATGTGGAATTTATTTATGGAAATCCTTGGTCATGTCTTTGTAGGTGGTTCTCTGCAGCTTACAAAGATGAACCAAGAATAACTTCTTATATGTCATACGTAAATCCAATAGTACTTGTTGTTTTGTTTCTGCTCTTTGTGGTTCGCCAGAAAGCAAAAGTTTTCTACTTTAGAAACACATTTAAAGTAAAAATGTAAACTATTTCTTTCGACAATGGTGTTGATTAATTAATGAAGCAAAAGCCCAGGAACACTTTTACACCTATGATTGCATGTGTCCATTAGCATGTTAGTTACTGCTGGTACACATACGCACTAAGGGCAGCATCAGAGTCTGCTACAGAAAGTATGGCCTGAAGTCCACTGAAATCAGTCTAAAAATGCAATGACTTCAATAGAGTCCTGTGTACGTGTTTGCAACAGATGGCTGTTCCGCAGCCAGTTCTGAGTATTTGAAACAGGCTCATCCTCTCTTCGAAATGAGGGCTAGAGCATCCATTAATGGAGTGAGGAGAGGAGGAGAGAGAGCCAGGGGTATTAAAGACCAAAGACCTGCAATTAGGCAATGTTAATGAGGAATACTTCCAAAAGGTTTCCACTTTTGTAAAAAGCCTTCAGTGTATTTTATAAAGACGCTATATAATACAGAGCCATCTAACCATTAATTTGACTTGTTTTCAGGCTCCAGTCTTTGCCAGAGAATGTTTAGGCTGCTAACATGTTAAGCATACTTTGAATGAAATCAGTGTCAAAGTTCATACTCACTTTAGTCAGGGCAGGGCTAGGCCAGTGCTTCTTAATATCCTGTCCATAATGCCTAATATGAAGTCCCACTTCTTTCATTAGATATTTACAGGTGAAAAAAACACCACAAAAAACCCACAAAAAAAATCGACACCACAATATTTTTCTGAGGTGTGTAGAACAACTTTGCTGTTTCCTTTATTGACTTCAAATAAAATGTAATGAGAAATAAAACCCCACAACTTGTTACTCCAGGATTTGATCCTGGAAGTAATGCACAACAACAAAGTTCATTTACATAGAGAAGCTTGCAGTTTAGATAAATAGATACTGTGAAAATCCCAGTCACCTCTAACTCATCCCTTCTTCTGGTCATAGATTGCTATCCCTTTGCTTCTTTCACCACTGGCATTTACATGATCATCAATCAGATAAATTGATCACATCATAAATTGACCAAATCGAGCAACAGAAAATAAACTCTACAAGAAGAAACGAATATAATTTCAACATGATACAGACATGATTCAACTGTTTATCAAATGCTAGATGAGTCAGAGAAGTGCTCACTCTCCAGAGATGTATTGCTCCATATAATGAAATAAAAACCACTATAAACAAAAGTCTGATTACAGTGAGAAGAATGCAGAACCAAGACGTAAACTTCTACAGCCTATCACCTAACCTAAGCCAAACAATCCCAAAGAGTTTAAGAAACAGCTTCACATTGAAGTGAACTCATTTGTCTGCTTCTTCGGAGAGTAGGTCCTCTCCCTCCATATACTTTCCCTTATTGTCACTCATCTGAATTTTCTGAGAGCCAGTACAAATTATGAAGCCTCAGAAAACTATAACCGACTGTGTGTGGGGAATTGCTTTTGCCAGCTTATTGAATAAAATTATTCCAAATAAGCAGCAGGAACATGTGGCAGAAGTACCAGCAGAGAAACGGAGCAGGACCACCTTTCTTCTGCCGTGATGAATTTGTAGACCTGTTCGTTAGGTCTAGTGTAACTTAACCACCTGGTCAACATAAAAATGCTATACACCAAGAAACTAGAACAGAAGTCCAGTGTAAGGAAGCCAGTTATCAACAATATTGTCCCAGTGGCCAAACAGTCACTATAATGGAACAGAGTTTCCAAGCAAAGCCAAGACTGATGGGTATATATTTGATGCTAACCAAAACGTTCCTTCCTGACACGTCCACTCGTGACAGGAAAGATAGACTCCTGGCAAACAAAATGTATCAAGAAGTATAAATGGTGCTCCAAGCTGCAGAACAACATCAGCATCTGAACAGACCAGTGACAAAGATCATCTCAAAAGGTAATACCATCACAACTGAAGCATAGTATCTATTGACAGAGATAGTAAGAATTGGGGGGGGATGGGG
>VWZZ01001558.1:230647-242653 GCA_013399095.1 Psophia crepitans
GTGGGGGGGTGGTAATCAGAAAAATTGTTCTCAGGGAGGTTGGAAAATTGTGTCTATTCTAAATGTGAAACCTCTAATTTTCATGTACATTTTGGTTTTGTTAGACTGTTCTTAATACATTGCTTATATTTTTAATTGGAAAACAGAAATAGGATACACTGCTTCCTAAAGGAATCAGAAAAGTAACAATCTCTGCATGTGAGAGAAAAATTTTTTTGTCTGGCTGACCAATACAGATCACATTATTTTCTTATGTTCTTCTGTGAGTCTGCTTTCTGAGTCCCTATATCCAGACTAGAAGGGCTCTTTATGTTTAAACCATCAAGGATCTGCTGGCGCCTTTGACATCTACGCATTATGTCAATACTAATGGCTGTTTGGCCGTTGGATGTAAGAAATCCTAATGACTTCTGAAGATCAAACACAAAATTAAATACACTCTTTTATCTGAAGTTTTGGCCAAGTTATTTACCTTTTTTTTTTTCTAAAATATAAAACCATATATTAGTAACATATCTTGTTTTTAATAAAAATATCCTGAAAAGTTCAAGGTAACTTTTAAATCGTAATATTTTTCATTTACTGAAACATATTTTTGAAAATCCCTCCTACAAAAAGATCTTTTTAAAATTCAAAATAATTTATAATGATGAACGAAACCATCTAAAATCTGGAGAATAAATACTCTGCTGTGAACCTGGAAAATGGAAGCTATGAATGTTCAAAATGTTTCACAAAATCATTTTCATGTTTTTCAAACAGCTCTAGCTACACACTTACTACAGTAGGGCAGCTTTTACAAAGCAGCTGTGTTTTCCACCAAAGGGTGACAGCATTTCATTGTGGGGATAATGTGTGTAAATGATCCCTTCATTATATAGGGTCTGATCTTGTATGCTTTGTGCATCCTAAGTTCACACTGAAACTAACTATGTGTTAACAATAGTGTTCTAGCCAAATTCTAATGGGATAATTGTAACATTATGCCTACCTAAATTTCCCTTATTTCATTTGGATATAGCATTTTACTTTCTGCTATTGAGCCAAAGTCTTCAATAGGAGTTTTGCCACAGAAAGTTGCACATTTTTTTTCTGACTTGCTAAGATTTTATGCACCTTGGTACATTTCCCTGTTGAGGCAGCTGCACTTAGACAGCAGAGAAACTTTCTCCCTTGCAAGTTGCAGGATCTGCCAACTGTTCAAAAGCAAGACTAACACTACCCAAGATAGATCAGAAAATAATCATATTTGCTCAAATGGAAACACAAGAAAAGATTCAGGTTCTGAACTATTATCACCCAACCTGGAATTTAGCTAGGGTACTTGATCAACGTAATTACTGTCACGGAAACTGCTTGTCAAAGGTTCTTCCACTACCACCCTGGTCAATGGACATCTTGCATGGACAGAGAAGATATCAACTCCTTTCTAACAGGCAAAGTAATTGCTGCAAACATTTCATTAAAAGTTTCCAAAAATATTCTTTTCCTACCTCAAGTGTAATCTTAAAACCTTTAAGCCAAAGATAAAGCATCCGTACATGAGAGTCTGTGTACTCTGATTTACAGGAGACTTTGCAATCAAAACATGAAATTATTACAAATTATTAACCAAAACAAGTGAGGCCTTCATGAGGGAAGGCAGATACAAATGCAAATTTTAAAGATCATAATTTCCATGCTTCTTGGTGAAGAGTAAGTCAAACACATGGCAAAAAAAAATAAATGACCATATTATTGCTTGTAGAATCAATAATATAAAATATCTCTATTACACTCTGATTTAATTGAAACTACATTTCTTTAATCCTTGCCAAGAAAAAAGAAAAAATGTAACTACAGAATTCATGCACCTATTTTTTATCTGCATGACCTGCTTCAAAAGCTAAGCCAAGTTTCATTAAAAATTATTGGTTTCATAACTTTTTTTTTCCATAAAGAGTCCCATATGGCACCAATATCAAGACAAAATTGTGGTAGTGCAACACTTTTCCCACTCTTTTTACTTTGCCATGAAGTAACCTTTTTAAAAAATAAAAATTATCAATGATGAAAATCTCACTTGAAAAAAGCATCGTGCAGTTGTGCAAGTTTTGAAATAGGGTATTTTCATCTGAAAGATGACACACAAGAAGATGTTGTCGTGTCTTATGCATTGTACTGAACTATACCAGCTCAGTGGAATACTATCCATTTCTTGCTGGGTGCTTTGCTAACACATATTGTGGTATTAAGGAATTCTTTTGTATTACTGTGGCATCTGTTAAAAATGTCAGATGTGATCACAGCCCTTGCAATACAAGTATTTTAACAACCAAAACCTTATGATAGGTTATATTTCAGTGACTTGGAAACAACACTGCATTATCTGAGAAAACAGCACAGATGTTACTTAATAAACTGCTCAGTTTATGCATTGTATTAACCTCATGAAACATTTATGCAAATTTTGCATTAACAAAAGGTAGAAGAATCATTATAGGTTATGAAGAAAACAATGTGACAACCTTTGTTTTTACCTCCGTATTTTATGGGGGCATTTTAACTCTTAGGGGTTTCTGTTCAGGAAGACACAAGGGCATTATAGATTTTCATCTATTTTGTTTTCAGTTCTGCTATCATTTCTTCCAGCTGATTTCACATTTTATAATGCTAATAGTGGGTGTATGGGTTTGAGTTTCTCTACTGTCAGCTGGTCAGTAGGTCTGGGGGATATATTTAATGGAATCTGACAGCTGATGGAACTGATCTCATTGAAAGGGGATTTGATATGTGGGATGAATGTGGTGACCCTCAATTCGCCATATTAATGACCATTATTATTCAAACTCTTGCAGCCAATATAACTCTTTTTCTTGGACACACCAGTACATGTGTATAAAAGAAATGACTTATGGATGAGTTAGTCCGTATACTAGTTTGAGTGTCATTTAGATAGCATGTCAAAACAGATTAGCTATTTTACCCTGAGACAAAATTAAAGGAAAAGCCTTTGTACTCTGTACACTTGTAAACAAAGCAATCATAAAAATGGATAGTTTCACTGGACTGAGTCAGAAATCTAGCTAATACACACACCTCCAACTGTGGGGGGAAAAAAGCCCCCATACTTCGCTCTGGGCAATACAAAATAAAGCCTAGTAGTGAGATACTGTCGCTCCAACCAACAGGTCTTCCTCTGCCATAGGTAACACAAAGAAGTTATGGGCACCTTTTGTGTGCAAATGATTTTTTGAAAAAGAGAAATGTATCAGCCTTACGTTACACAGACCAGAATTTAGGTAACTGCACCAGCACTGTAGAACATAACATTCGGCATTGATTTGTGCCAAAATATTTATTGTTTCATTTACTTTTTGCTTGCAGATTAGGAGAAATTTGGCCCAAATCTGTGCATGACAAATGATGTTATACTCCAAAAAAATTGCTTAGATCTCTGTCATCTTTTGGCAGAATGAAATCTGGTGTGTAAAGGAAGCAAAAGAAAATCTTAAAATGTGAGTAAGAATCACAAGGAACAATTTGCTTTTAAATTACACAGTGCTGCTACTTTTTTAGGTCTCAAATATAAAATCTATTATCGATCTTGAGCATTGCCTCCTATTTTGAATGTCTTTGAAAGCCAAGGGCACTCTAATGCCATTTAATCAATAACTGCTTTCACATTTTTGAAGCAAATATTCAATTTGTTTACAGATTTTAAAGGCTGCTGATGTACTTTACCTTTTCTTTTCTGTCATATTTGAGAGGAGGTGATGTTCTACACTATTCATCTAGGGTGCCTGCTGTGCCAGGCAGGAGATTCTAAACCTTTGCAACCTGTTTTATGGCCCTTGTGATGCATGAATAAAATAAGCACACTGCATTTCTCTCCTTTCCTGCTTTAACAAGTTTCTCTCCAAAGGGAGAGAAAGCTTTGAAAAGAACCAGATAAACTGAAGCCACAACCAAAATAATGTAGTGAGAGGCTTTAACTACACGTATAAGTATTGCAGCATATGAGGAACGGATCAACAACCTTTAAGATATTAAGGAAACCATCTGAGAAAGAGGATGTAATTAGATCATAGCAGTGAGGTTTACATTTGGTTTCCATATTTTTGGGGATTCAGTTAACATTAGAATATCTCAATTACTGTATGGTTTGAAAGGCTTAGCCATATGATGACACTCAATTACTCATTCATCTAGCCAAAAATATTAAAAGTATTTGAAAAGCCAGTTCTTTTAATCTTTTATGAATTGCCTTTATCTAAACATTCTCCCCACATGGGCAAGGGCACTGTGCATCATGAACAGTTTATGTTTACTTTCTTGTTCATCCTCTATTGATGAAAATTCTAGTTAGGATTGTTTCTCAAATTTAGTATCTACACTTTCAGGATAAAATGGAAATTGGAATAAAGGTAAATTTAGAAACTCACAAGGAGCATGAACACATGAACATTATAATACTAAAAGTTAATAAGAGAACAAGCTTATCGTACATGTTGATTTTGTTTGAAAATTTAGACCTTTAGTACTCTAATCCACATTCAATTTTCATATGTCTCCTGCAGAGAGTCCTGTCACCATCCACAAGCTAAGCTAACATTATGGTTACTTTGTTCTTTATCATTATGCCTTACCTTTGACGAAAATAAAATCCATTATGAGAATAAAATCAGCACCAGCATCTAATATTCTGGAAATACAACCTCTATTCTATATGTCTGCAATAGGTTCTCTGCAGGGGGAAGAAAAAAAAAAAAGGAAAAAAAAAAAAGATGATACCCTATCTTTGAACCCTCAAACTTGTTCATAGCCCTGTTTCAAATACTGATTATTAGTTCTAGCCAGGAAAAAGCAGTGTCTTAGTGTCAGTACTTAGTTTCTGATCTTTCCATTGTTCCTTAGCAGGAACTATTTAATCTGATCTTTGGTAATTTCTAGCTTTCAATAGTTTCTCATTATTTTGCATCTTTAAGCCATGTATACCTGTGCATCTTTACATAAGTACGTCTCTACCTTATATACACAAAACCAGGAAACCAACGGATGCATAAACCACATTAATTTCATTCTTACAATTTTAACAAGGACCAAAGCTCTCCACACATCTATTATTACACAGAAAAGTTTGGACCAGAAATCAGTGATCATGCCACTTTATTTTAAGGAAAACTAATATAAAATAAACCAGAGGAAATTGAAAGAACCATTTTTAGCTGGTTTTGTGCTACTTCAAGTAAAATGAACATAACGCTCTGCAGACTTTAGTACCCTGAATGCTACATAATCCCACATATTGGCTTGTTGAACCTGAGCCACAGCTGCTCTGATAACAGACCCTTTGAAAATGCTACAACTTTGGAAAAAGACAATGTTTGCAATGATGATGTTACATGGGTGGTGGATTAATCATTGCTATGCATATTTCACAAGGGTTTTTTGTGTTGCTCTTAAATGACTGTATGTAGTACTCTGAACACCAGAAACTGCACTCCTTTGTCCATGCTGTCAGAATGGTCGGACTTCAAATGAAATGACAGAATCCCTTGACCTATTAGAAAGCCATATCTTAAACATGGTAATATTTATTATTGACTTGCATGAGAAAAGCTGATTCCAAGTCCCTAGTACCACCATTATAGATAAGAAGAACTACTCTACCAGGAAAGATTGTAACTGACAAAACAAAAATCAGAACAGGGTTCAAAGCATATATTTTATTAATTTGGATTAGAACATAATCTATTAATAATGAAAAATTGCTGAGTATACATAAATCCAACTGTATGACTTGTATCAGAGATTGAGGTATCCTGAAAGAAAAATTCAGCTAAGAGAAAAATAAGTATCCTTTTAATTAATCCAAACCACACTCTTTTAATCCAAACCTGAAAACATTAAAGCTCATTTGTGTGCAGCTTGAGGTCAAATTAATTTATACTACAAATGAAATTTTCCCATTGCTGTACTTGGTGATCTCTGTATGAATTTTATAGTGGACTACCAAGTCATTCCATCTTTCAGGGAGGTCCACAGGTCTATCCTAATGCTACTTTCCCTAAAGAAAGAAAGATTATGGCACCTGCCTCTTTTTCAAATTAGTTAAACACGTTTGCTCTATTCCTAGCTGGGGACCGTCTTCACTTCTATGTGAGAAGATGACAAAACAGTTAGATTTTCTCTGCACCTCTGGAATGGCTAGGCTTAATAAGCACAGCACTGCTGCTGTTACTAATTCCCTTCTGCATCACTCTTAAGGCAATTAACTGTTCCTTCTTCAGTGTTCAGTCTACAATGTTTGCAGAGAAATTTTCAGAGCAACCTTGAAGTTCAAAAAAGTTCAGTGAAACTGGGAAGCTCAGCCAGAGACAAACAAAATTCCACCTGCTTTGTGTCAAGTGCTTCCTATTGTTTGATTCTAGGCCATCAAAGGCACCAAGCCAATAAAACATTAACGCTAGATACACCATGGTGTAGATTTAGGCCATCTGAACATTTCTCAAAACATCAGCTATGATTTATTGATATTTTGTACCTTATTAGTTAACTTCTGTCCCTTGAGCAAGCATTTAAAAATACAATAAAAATTAAAACAGCAATAGACATTTCTGTCTGTCATAGAGTTGTCAAGGCAAAACTATCCAGGACTGAAACAATTTATTAATATTCTTGTGTGGTTCTCTGATGCATCCAAGCTGACGTATGGTGATAAAGTTATGAAGAAAAAGACAATCTTACTTAAGTCAAAGCTGCAGGTTTGTATTCAGTAGCAGCAGACACTAAGGAGAACACTGCTGAAACTGCCTGGTTAAGTCAAGATTTTCATTATGTGACAGTATTGACTGAAGAAAACAGCAAACCAACTCTGGTGTAAATCAATGAGCTTTTGCTAGGCTTTCACAAAATAAAAGACCTGCTGGATTCAAAACTAAAATAATCAATTTTGTTACATTGAACAGGTTGAAGATTGCAAAGGAACAATTCCACAACCACCCACAGTAACAAAAATTTAAAAGTACTGAAAAAGAGCCAGGTTTTATTATCAGGCCTGAAATATTTAGTTTTTGAAGATACAAAAAAAGATGAAATGCAGCAAATGCAAGGTCCTGAAAAGTGATCTAGCTCAGCACCAGACAAGGTTATTCTGGAAGAAAATTTCAACAGAAAAAATCCACCATCTGAACAGCTCAAAAGAGTAAGCAGAAATAAATGGTTGAGATTATATATATTCGTTTTGATCATTTGTGGATATTTCTTTTTTGAGCTAATATGTTTTGTTTATAAAAAGGGAAAATAAATTAATGGTGGAAGAAAAGTACCAGTAAATGCTGAAGGGAACAGGTAACAATTCCAGCCACATAATAAAGATATGTATGCGGGTTTTTTTAACTGATTTGTGTCATCTGATTGAGATAACTAAATAAAAGTTAAAGTTTTACCAGAATTTACAACAGATGTCCTTCTCTCTCTTTCCGTCATTATTAATCAGTTATAGAAATTATATCTACAAAAGTATAATTTAAAACAGTTACTTTCTCGTAAGTTTTGGTTTGGGCATTACGTAGAACAAAATTTCTTTCCTTTACTTTGTGTTATATTAACAGTTGAAAGCTTCAAGAACTCTTTGCAGCACACTGTTGGCAGTGCTTTCAGGAATACCAGCTACAAATAATTCTACATATGATTGGCTTTTCCTGTTGTTAAAACATCTGGAATTATATCTCTGGTCCTGGCAGGAGACTGCACATGTGGTATGATGGAAACTTAACGATTCATGGATCCTCAGTCCAGCAGTCAACTGGATAAACTGATGAGAAAGAGGATTGCCCAAAGTAATTCGCAAAAAAATTTCACAACTAGTTTTTACTAAATATTACCTTCAATTGAAGCTAAAATGAGGTTTACTTCAGTTAAATGAGGCTTGGTAAGACTGTAAAATGCATTTCACCCTATCAAAAGTAACTATAACCTCTTCCCTTGACAAATAGCGTCTGAAAGGCACCGAAACAGACAAAATTATAGGCTAGAAAACACTAAAAATATACTCTGTACCCCACACATGCAGCATAACAGCTTGATTTCATCATAACACTTAAATGAAATATTTTCCTGCACAGTATTATATTAATATGATAAAGAGCAGCCAGCCAAAAAATAGCTGAAGAGCTGCAAAGTGATTTCAGAAATTGAAAAGCAATTTCAAATGTTTGGTAAACATTAACTTGCTCACTGCACCCTATCAAAACCAGCTGCTAGGCTATAATTCTAACCTTTTCCCTTTCAAAAAATACAAGGCTTTGAAATCCTATATTAATGAGAAATGAATATGGTAATTGAAAGAGTAAATGTAATTATAAAAGAAAAATCCCACCATCAAAACCTTCCTTTTATTACATCAGCCTTTTTTACTAAATATCTTCCCATGTAGGATACTTACAAATTTGTGCTGGTAACCAATAGTTTTGATGAAATTTTAAAACATTGCTCTGCACCACTCAGTGACTGATCTCAGTGAACATTCACTTGCTACAGCTCTAATTAATGAGTGTAGGCGTGCTAAGAGATATAAGCATGTTCAGAGATAGGCACTCTCACAACAGCAAACAAACTCAATGGAGTGGCACATAAGTGAGTTGATATCAGATGTTAAAGATTGGGTTATTTCAGATCCCATGTCTTTCCTACATCAAGATGCCCCCCTATAGTTCTGCATTAGGCGTCTACGTGAAAGTGGGATTCATTTTCAAAAGATCTTCCACAGACAACTGGCTCAGAGCATCAAAGAGCAGGCTACTGCTCACTGTTTATACAAATGGCCTACAACACTCAGAGTGGCAGTGCAAAATGTGGACCTCAGGTACTCCTCAACCTGAGGCATTTTGAAAGTGGCTTTTACTTCTCTAGCAAGTGTTTTTACAACCAGCTGCATTGCTAAACTAGAACAGGATACTGTTTAAGGTACATCCCTCTAAAGGAAAGATTCCACATTGCTTCAAACATATCTCAGCATTTATTTCACATACATACGTAGCGTAAAAAACACCCAGATGATGCAATTAAATGAAAAAAAAAAAATCTTACCAGGGCTACATCAAAACCAGTGTGGCCAGCAGGTCAAGGGAGGTGATTCTCCCCCTCTACTCCGCTCTTGTAAGACCCCACCTGGAGTACTGTGTTCAGCTCTGTGGTCTCCAGTACAGGAAAGACATGGAGCTGCTGGAACAAGCCCAGAGGAGCTGGATCCCAGAGGATCAACCACAAAGTTGATCAGAGGGCTGGACCACCTCTCCTACAAGAACAGGCTGAGAGAGTTGGAGTTGTTCAGCCTGGAGAAGAGAAGGCTCCGCGGAAACCTAATTGTGGCCTTCCAGTATCTAAAGGGGGCCTACAGAAAAGCTGGAGAGGGGCTGTTTACAAGGGCAGGGAGGGATAGGACATGGAGGGATGGGTTTAAACTAAAAGAGGGGAGATTTAGATTAGATATTAGAAAGAAATTCTTTACTGTGAAGGTGGTGAAGTACTGGAACAGGTTGCCCAGAGAAGCTGTGGATGCCCCATTCGGGCAGGCTGGATGGGGCTTGGGCAACCTGGTCTAGTGGAGGGTGTCCCTGCCCGTGGCAGGGGGGTTGTAACTAGATGGACTTCGAGGTCCCTTCCAACCGAAACCATTCTGTGATTCTGTGAAGAGTGAAAAGGAGAATGGCTAAGGTAGAGATTACATTATGGAATAACTACCATGCTCCTACCCTGGTTTTTGAAAATTCTTCTGCATGTCTAGTCAGCATTCAGGCTCAGTAAGACCCAAAGCCCCACTGGATTTTACAAAAAAATTAGAACTCCTATATGGCTTAACTAAATTTGGAAAGTCATCATTAAGAACCACATCAGCTACTGTTTTAACAAAATTACAGTAGCATCAAATATGTATACAAATAATACCGGTTCAGAATTGTCCTTGGATAGAAAGCAAATGTGCTGCCAAGTTTAGACAAGAGAGAAGGGAATGTAACATCTTCAGAAAAAGAGGTACTCTTGCCTCCCCATCCTCCTTGCCAAGATCCCTGTGTCTTGAAAATGCCTATGCTGCAATCAGAAATGGCATTCAGGAGCTTTTTTGGCTGTTTCCCCACACACCCCCCCACCCCCGATAGAAACAGATTAAATCATAGTCTGAATTTACATAAGAGGTTTTTTTTCAGTGATAAATCAGATATTTAGGAATTATTAAAAATAATATCTCTGTTTCAATGCACTCTTAATATGCAATGATAATATTGCTCCATCATAAGCCTACATCCGCTTGCTGACACTCCTAGGCTCATAAAGTCTCTTTTGTGGATGCAGCTATTCAAAGAGAAAACAGCTTTTGTTGCCTTGTCTTCCATTGCCTGTGGGTGCAGTATGACAATACTGATGGGAAAACACCTTCCAACAGCATAAATTGCCCCCACACTAAAGGGTGCTTTTCCAGCATAGCAGCAAGGAGCTGATATAGCTGGAGTCAAAATAAGAGTGAACACCTTACTTTCTTTGTAAGACCTTATGTTTCCACATGACAGTTCTTTTGGTACCCACGGTCATCTTTAAGTACACTGTTGTTTGCTTATATTGTAAAGACCTTCAAATACCCAGCAGGCAGTAAATGTATCCCCAACCATTCGCATACAGCAATCTGGAAGAAACAGTCTGACACAGCTAGAAATCTGGCCACCATTCTGCAAGCATTCAGATACGTACATAATTTTGCTTTCAATTCAGGAATCTAAAGCTTCACTCTATGCTTAAATATAACTATTCATGTAGCACCCTTATGCAAGAAATACCCTTCAACATTTGCATCCCTTTTAGTTTTCAGGTCTCTAACTAGCATTCCTTGCAGTATGTGGAATATGGCTGAAAGCAGGGTAGCTGCCAGTTAGCCTGTATAAACTCACTTTGGTGCTAGCACATAATTATATGCTCTGTAAAGCACTTCAAGATGTCTGACTATTAGAAATGCACTGTAAGGAAATGAAGCTGTCATCATTTGTTAATTTGCAAACTTCACTACCAAAGATCTCAGCAATTAACAACTTCATGCATGGCAATCTTAAGGAGTAATCAACCCATAGATAAATAAAAATACAAGAAAAATTTAAAATTATGAAGACTTGAAGTAAAAAATGAGAAATTACTTATTATGCAAACTTAGTTTTGTCTTAAAAAGGGTGACAACAGCTACTCTTACATTATTCCAGATAGGACTTCCCTGACAGTCAATATGAAAAAACTTTCCCAAGCTGTTTTGTTGTTTTCAAAACTAACAACATTCAAGAAGGCAGGTGAGTATTCATAGCATGAAGAACATCTACACAGAGGCTGCACACACACCAGTGCAGGCCAACTGTGAAGCTGGAACAATTTATATGAAAGACTCTCTTTTGTCCTTGGACGTAGTGAAGTCGCAAAGAACTGGAAGTGTTTGAAAAAAAATGCAGCAAACTGAAAAGTTGTTCTGTATTTTTGATACACCCTACAGAATTCATAACTGGCAAGGTTCCAACGAATGATTATTCAACAATGAGCACCTTTTTCCTGTCTAAAACCAGGAAGATGTCCCAATGCATTCAAAAAGGAACAGCCAAAGAGATACATGCCAGATAGTGGCATACTTCACAGTAATCTCAAAGGTAAGAAGGACAAGTAAACCATGCACTCTTTGAGCAGTGCTGAAAGACCTTTGAGCACTGAAATGTAGGGGATATTCAACCCTTTTAAATCACACATGAAAATAATTTTTGCATCTGTTATTACAAAACATTCCCTAAATCTGTTTTCTTACAGCGCTTCCATTTTATTCCAAATATACTTGGACCTCTTAAAAGAGTGAAGGTAAAAGCACAACTCCTCTAAGGGGCAAAATACTACCTATTCGTAGTTAAATAACCAGCCTAAAACACAAGAGCATGATCACAGGCAAACACTCCAACCTCTACTTTATTCCTCCTTTCCTCCACCTTTTCCCAATAAGTGTTC
>VWZZ01001559.1:253-29199 GCA_013399095.1 Psophia crepitans
CCCAACTTTCTCTTTGTCGGGATGCATCGCTCCTGAGCTTGAAGGAGGTGACCTTTGAATACTAACTAGCTTTCTTGGGCCCCTCTTCCCTCCAGAGCTTTGTCCCATGGTATTCTAGCAAGCAGATCCCTGAAGAGGCCAAAGTATGCTTTTCTGAGGTCCAGAGTAATGAGCTTGCTGTGCACCTACCTTGCAGCCCTGAGGATCTTGAACTCCACCATTTCGTGATCACTGCAGACAAGGGTGCCTTTGAGCAATACATCCCATACCAGCCTGTCCTTGTTAGTAAGAACAAGGTCCAGCATGGCATCCCTCCTCGTTGGCTCCTCTGTCACTTAGAGGAGGAATTTGTCATTGACACATTCCAGGAACCTCCTGGATTGCTTGCATCCTGCTGTGTTGCCCCTCCAACAAATATCAGGATGGCTGAGGTCCCCCATAAGGTCCAGGGCTTGGGAACATGAGGCTGCTTCTGTCTGTCAATAAAGGGTCTCATACACTTGGTCCCCCTGGTCAGGTGACCTGTAGCAGACCCCCACTATGAAGTCCCTTGCCCCTGCACTTCCTTTAATCCTAACCCATAAGTTTTTGGTCAGCTCCTCATCCATCCCTAGGCAGAGCTCCATGCTCTCCAGCTGGTCACTGGCATAGAGGACGACACCCCCTCATTGCCTACCTTGCCTGTCCTTCCTAAAGGACAGACCTGTATCCTTCCACCCCAATGCTCCAGTCATAGGAGCCATCCTACCACATCTCCATAACGCCAGCGAGATCATAGCCCTGCAGGCGTGTGTATAAGTTCACAACTGGGAAAAGATAATACAAAATTTCTTCTTTGCTTTTTGAAAATGTCTTAGTGTATGTAATTTAATGTTCCTTATATAATATTAGATACAGGTAATTCTTTTGTACAAAGTGAAAAGAAATGAAAAAAGGTAGGGGGAAAAACAGAAGAGAGAGCCTTTCTTAAATTGCAAAAATGAAAATGTAATGTTAGTGCAATTCTAATAATACTATTATGTTATTATTGTTGTTATTTAATTTCAGAATTTGGTGTATAATCCTGATCAACCCATTTATGTGACTCATCATAAGTCATAAACCAACATACAGTGTTCTTGCAACTGGACATGAGATACCACTCTACTAAGAATGGCTTGTGTTAGGCACGCACACAGATACTCAGCCAGTTATGATACAAATATGGTTGGAAAGCTGAAAAACCATCTCTGAGGGTACTTGATTTCTGACATTTTCTTCATTTTCAACATGTCCCAGCACGTGAGGAGCCCTCTGGTTGCAAACAATGCCCATGTGCACTTCCCCATCATGTGCACTTGAGTGAGGTAGCAGTTCTCTGCATGCTTCTGCAGCTATTGTACAGGAAAATGCTGTAGTGATCCTTATTGTTTCTTAATTACCTTTCAAACAGCTATTATGCACAAAGTACTAGCAGAATGAGGCTGAACAAATGAATCTTTCTTTTTAAAAAAAATAAATTTCTAAATAAAGCTTCTAGCTTACTAACAATGCCTATATATTTCACATATAGGCATGTTTCATAACTGGGAAACTAATTGTGTCCTTACCAGTCCCAGCAGAGATTACATAAAATTAAGATTGGCCATCAATATCCATGTCCTAGAAAAAACGGAGAACTCTTGGAGGGAGTGGAGCTGAGGCAGATGCAAAAGAACCACAGCACATTCCCAGCTCCTTCTGGAATCTGACTGGACTTTCTCACCCTGGCACTGTTAGACTTTTCATTTTAACTCTTTGTCCCTCTCCTACACTCTCTTTTCCAAAGTTCCACAGTCTTCTGCCTCATCTTCACACCTCATTTAGTTCTCTTCTTTCCTGGCTTGACTCTCCTTCCCTTTTCTCTACTTCGTTTTATCCAAGTACACACAATTTGCCCACAGAAGCAGTTTCAATAAATAAGGGAATATAGGTGTAGGCTGTGAATCTATTGGGACATTTGCCATTATCATACTATGAAAGATATTACATTACTTCTCTCATTAAACCTAGTATGTACTCTTCTTAACATAGACTCTCTTGTCTCTGTGTTAGAACAGTGTGCAGAGACCTTTTTTTGGCTCATAGGTATTTCCACAACAGTATTATTATAATTACTAATATTGATAAGAAGAATGATAACAGCAAAAATGCAATCTAATAAAAGCAAAACATCCTCTAAAACAAAAAGTAAAATTCCAAAATATTTATTTACTGAGAGAATCATCTGGCCTGAAAAAATTAAGGATGTCTGAAATACAGTTTAGCTTTCATCTTTCCTGAGTCAGGTACATTTCTTAAAGGAGAACATGAGGATTAAAGCATTATGCAAGGGAAATTCTTCCTGCCTGTATCTTCAAAAAAACCCCCACAACCTCCAAAACAAAACCAAAAAAATCCCTGTTAAATACTTTTCTAAAAGTGTTCTTCATAGTTTAAGTTGCTTAATAGAAGTTTAAGTGTTAGCCAGTAAATTCTAAGGAAGACCACACTATTGTCATACTTAATTGCATCCATATCCCTAAATTAATTCATCACTAGAAAGGCAGCTTATACTTAGTCAACAAAGCGTCTGCTAAAACTACAATTTATCTCTGAAAAATACTTCTGAACACAATTGGAACAGATAAATCTGCAACGGTAAAGACAAGTTCATGGTGTTACGTTGAAGTCTAACTTGACATATGAGGTTCACTGATATTAGTATAAAACGTGAAGTATTTCCAGGTGATTTCTTCATATTTAGGAAAGCAGGTAGATCTGAAGTCTGCATGGGCATTCTCCCATCTCAGATGTCCCAGTGAGATTTTACTAACTTAATCCTAAACTTAATTTAATGGATATAATTATTGCCACTTATAATAGGCAATATCTGGTACATAGAATTGAGGCTCACCACCTCTTTTAATGCTTGACATTGTGTGTGAATCAGGAAGGATCTTTATTAAAAGACTTGACAAAAATTAATAAATGAAAAATATGCAGCAATTTGCTAATGAAAACTGTATCTCTTCTAGCTAGCTTTATCAACTCTTTTTAAAAGCAGCAACCATAGTAAATAGTATGGAAATACTACAGTAGTGAATTCTATTGAATTGTAATCCTACTATTGAAATATTAGGCTTAAATATATGGAAGAGTGGAAAACATAGTTAATTATGTTTAGTCATACACAAGAATATTGATTTGAGATTAATAAAATCGTCAACTCTAATCTGTTCTATGACTTGTGTCAGTGTCTGCGCAGTTCTACTGCAGTGACATTCCTGAATGAAGTTGTTCTACTCTGCAAGGTAGGAATATCGGTGAGTATTAGACAGTGGCTGGGTGACTTTTGAAATGTATAGGTATTAAAAACCAGAGATGGTTAAAAGGGCAAGCCACCTTACACCATAGAAAAACACAGTTCTTCAAGAATTCTGGTAAGATGATTTTTTTGAATGAAAATTTTATAAAAAACAATAATTTTCAGATTGCTTGCTTTTCTTCTCTCTTTCCTCATTTTCCTTTTCTCCCAATAAGTTTTTAAACTGAAACAAAAATAATGTAAAATAAGTTTCTGTTTGAAACAAACAAACAAACAAACAAAAACAAACATTTTTTTTAAATGAAAGAACCTGGACATTTTCAACAGCTTTTGGTCATTTCCCTCCTGCCATTGCTTCTTCTCAGTGAAAGTCAGATTGCATTCAAAATGGAACAAATGAGCAAAACGCAACAACAAGCTCCCAGGATTGAATCCAGAATTTTTACACTAATAAGTATTATAACAGTGAATTCAGATTCAGATGTATTGGTTTTAGTCAGTTAACTATAAAAAAAAGCTTATCAAGGTTCCACACCTAGACAATATACCTACTGAAATTTGCCTGTACTTTTTACATTCCCGATTCTACTGATAGTGTAAAGCTGTACTAGTACAGGATACTGAGCCCATACCAATACCTCTTGTGAAGTAACGGGGGGAAATTAACAGGGGAGTTCACAAGGATTAATTTTTTCTTTTTATGTCCACCCATATATCTTCTGGCATTATTTCAGAAAGGATACATTTCTCTGATGGTACACAGGAGTCAAATATGACAAAAAGCAAGTCCTAGCTGAACAGCTGACTTTGAAGACAGATGCCCATCACATTAAAGACATTTGCAATGAGAAAAGCCATGTGAACTCTCAATCAATGCCACACTAACTTTGCCTTTTAGGTACATGAAAGCGGTAGCAGGAGAGAAAATAAGCAGAGGATCTGCCCTATGGTGATGTAATAACAGTTGGAAGTACAGGCTCTACAGGTTTTCTGTAGTATCTTGCATTTTCTTATGGTAAGAACAAATGAAAAAAAAAATGTTCAGTGCAAAGTTTTAGTCCAAGCTATTTGATTTTTGTTTCTAGGTTCTGTGACATCCAAGTGGAAAACTTAGGAAAGGGGCAGAGAATAGGAAGCATTCACCAGAAGTCAGTGTATTATAATCCCTTATCCTGTTTTAAATTAAGACAAAACAGGCCAACATTCAGAAGGGAACATGGAACAAGTTTAAACAAAGTGGCAGCAGGTTATTACCTCTCAAGATCTTCTTTGGTTTAAATAAAGCAGGATGAAGCAAGTTGAGAAATGCTAGTCAGAAATGCCAATAAAACCATGACTGCCAAAACATTAAAAGATTCCTTTTACTGTAAGAATGCTTTGAATTTTTGTACCTTTTGAAGAGCAGGCTAGTCTAAATCTGAAAAAAAGGAACCAATTCATTAATGCCAGAACAGTAAGTCGATGTAATTGTATAATAAAGCAGTAAATAGTAATATAGTAATAGAGATCGTAATACGAAAACTACATGTAAAGAAGAGCATGAAAATATTTTAGAAGTGGTTTAATATTTTTTTTAAGAGACTTCTTAAAATAGCACTATTGGGATCTGTTACTGGGGAATACCATAGTAGTTTCTTTTTAATACGGAAACACTAAGAGTCTGAAGTACAAGGAATGAATGGTAAAAGATGATTATGGCTTGAAAATTTAACTGCCATGCTTTTTCTTTCACTTAGAAGTCTTGAATGTTTGATCTGATTCTTCTAACGACTCTCTGTGCATCCCTCAGACTGTAGTAACTGTTCAAAGTCCCAATGTCCTGTCTTTATCTATTTGTGTCCACACCTAAGTATGCGTGAGAGGCATTTGATACATGCTTATACAAAGAACTTTAGCTATGGCCAACTACAGTCTGCATAGAGGATTTTTGTACACACCAGTTATCTGCAAACACTTTCAACGCCTTTGACAAAGTCTGTCTAATTACCACTGTATCTTCTGTGGTTTGTCTGCATTATGTGTCCAGGGATTAATCATAAAAGGCCTTTGTTTCATTCTAACTATTTCTTTCCTTATAGCACAAGACAGTTGGATAAAAAAAAAAGGAGGAGAAACTTGGGCAAAACCAACCCTGTACCCTTTATCTACCTGTCTTCTTCCAGAACCTCTTTGTCCCTGGAGTTGGCAGATGGCACATGCTGTTATGGGCAATGCTTGCTCTTGCAGATTTGGTCTGCATGCACAAAACAGTATGCTCCCTCTTTTTCACTCCACTTCTGGCACAACCTAGGCTATCTTCTGTCATTACTTTGGCTTTTGACAAAAGAAAGATCTCAGCTGCCCATTCTCTGTAAGAACCTATAGGCCTCACAAAGAAGACTAGATCTAACACCTCACCTCACCTAACCAAGCTGCCAGGGGGTCTCTGGAGGTTTATACATTCTAAGGGGACAAAAGGGGATGATAGTGTTCAGCTGTTGAATGAGTCTTTCCCCTTGTCACTGCCACAGCAAGTAAGCCACATGGCATCAAATCTCTCTGTAATTCCTAGCAAATATTAAAATCTTTATTTGAGTCAATACAAAATATAAGTGCTTTAGCTTTGAACTAGACCAGAAGTTTGCAAACTTACACATTGTCAGAGTTTACCTCTCTTACATTTTCTGCACTCTTATTCTAACATAGTGATTTTGAAAATGTTTACTAGGAAATGGAACCTGCCCTGTTGTACCAGTGAGGCTGGGACAGATACCTTTCGTCACTATGAGTTAGGTATTTTCTCTTTTTCTTTTCCAACGTCAGATCTGGCAGTATTGGATGTCAGGCGCAAGGNGGGAAATTAACAGGGGAGTTCACAAGGATTAATTTTTTCTTTTTATGTCCACCCATATATCTTCTGGCATTATTTCAGAAAGGATACATTTCTCTGATGGTACACAGGAGTCAAATATGACAAAAAGCAAGTCCTAGCTGAACAGCTGACTTTGAAGACAGATGCCCATCACATTAAAGACATTTGCAATGAGAAAAGCCATGTGAACTCTCAATCAATGCCACACTAACTTTGCCTTTTAGGTACATGAAAGCGGTAGCAGGAGAGAAAATAAGCAGAGGATCTGCCCTATGGTGATGTAATAACAGTTGGAAGTACAGGCTCTACAGGTTTTCTGTAGTATCTTGCATTTTCTTATGGTAAGAACAAATGAAAAAAAAAATGTTCAGTGCAAAGTTTTAGTCCAAGCTATTTGATTTTTGTTTCTAGGTTCTGTGACATCCAAGTGGAAAACTTAGGAAAGGGGCAGAGAATAGGAAGCATTCACCAGAAGTCAGTGTATTATAATCCCTTATCCTGTTTTAAATTAAGACAAAACAGGCCAACATTCAGAAGGGAACATGGAACAAGTTTAAACAAAGTGGCAGCAGGTTATTACCTCTCAAGATCTTCTTTGGTTTAAATAAAGCAGGATGAAGCAAGTTGAGAAATGCTAGTCAGAAATGCCAATAAAACCATGACTGCCAAAACATTAAAAGATTCCTTTTACTGTAAGAATGCTTTGAATTTTTGCACCTTTTGAAGAGCAGGCTAGACTAAATCTGAAAAAAAGGAACCAATTCATTAATGCCAGAACAGTAAGTCGATGTAATTGTATAATAAAGCAGTAAATAGTAATATAGTAATAGAGATCGTAATACGAAAACTACATGTAAAGAAGAGCATGAAAATATTTTAGAGGTGGTTTTAGAATTTTTTTTAAGAGACTTCTTAAAATAGCACTATTGGGATCTGTTACTGGGGAATACCATAGTAGTTTCTTTTTAATACGGAAACACTAAGAGTCTGAAGTACAAGGAATGAATGGTAAAAGATGATTATGGCTTGAAAATTTAACTGCCATGCTTTTTCTTTCACTTAGAAGTCTTGAATGTTTGATCTGATTCTTCTAACGACTCTCTGTGCATCCCTCAGACTCTAGTAACTGTTCAAAGTCCCAATGTCCTGTCTTTACCTATTTGTGTCCACACCTAAGTATGCGTGAGAGGCATTTGATACATGCTTATCCAAAGAACTTTAGCTATGGCCAACTGCAGTCTGCATAGAGGATTTTTGGACACACCAGTTATCTGCAAACACTTTCAATGCCTTTGACAAAGTCTGTCTAATTAGCACTGTATCTTCTGTGGTTTGTCTGCATTATGTGTCCAGGGATTAATCATAAAAGGCCTTTGTTTCATTCTAACTATTTCTTTCCTTATAGCACAAGACAGTTGGATAAAAAAAAAAGGAGGAGAAACTTGGGCAAAACCAACCCTGTACCCTTTATCTACCTGTCTTCTTCCAGAACCTCTTTGTCCCTGGAGTTGGCAGATGGCACATGTTGATATGGGCAATACTTGCTCTTGCAGATTTGGTCTGCATGCACAAAACAGTATGCTCCCTCTTTTTCACTCCACTTCTGGCACAACCTAGGCTATCTTCTGTCATTACTTTGGCTTTTGACAAAAGAAAGATCTCAGCTGCCCATTCTCTGTAAGAACCTATAGGCCTCACAAAGAAGACTAGATCTAACACCTCACCTCACCTAACCAAGCTGCCAGGGGGTCTCTGGAGGTTTATACATTCTAAGGGGACAAAAGGGGATGATAGTGTTCAGCTGTTGAATGAGTCTCTCCCCTTGTCACTGCCACAGCAAGTAAGCCACATGGCATCAAACCTCTCTGTAATTCCTAGCAAATATTAAAATCTTTATTTGAGTCAATACAAAATATTCATCGTGAGTGCTTTAGTCAAATCGTTGAACTAGACCAGAAGTTTGCAAACTTACACATTGTCAGAGTTTACCTCTCTTACATTTTCTGCACTCTTATTCTAACATAGTGATTTTGAAAATGTTTACTAGGAAATGGAACCTGCCCTGTTGTACCAGTGAGGCTGGGACAGATACCTTTCGTCACTGTGAGTTAGGTATTTTCTCTTTTTCTTTTCTGGCAGTGTTGGATGTCAGGTGCAACGCTATAAAAGGGGAGCAGAGGGTTCAGGGAGAATCACACTATCATTCTAAGTCATGTGCTTAAACAGCAGTTCTCTGTCATTAAACACAAGGCAAGCAAAGAGTAAGTCCCATCATGTCTGCTGACATCCTTCTCAGTCCCAGTAAGACCATCCTATGGTATTCCTCTATGGCTCACAAGCCATCTGTCCTACCTGGCATTCTGGAATTCATGGAGCAAACCAGTGAATGAAAATTAATTAGTATTGAGCTTGCCATAGAAAAGGCATATTGCTGCTGAAGACAATGTGGCATGATACGAAGGTATGCGAGTTAGAATATGCCTCTGCAGTAATGTCTTGACGGGTATATGCTGGCAACTAAAGTTGGCCCAAACTGGGATGCTCTAGAGTGCCATTTCACCTAGACTGCCTATGAGTATGTCCTGGAATCTCTAAGACTTAGACAGCTATAGAGTTTCCCATACACTGTGCCAATCAAGCTACTCTAACAATGCCTCAGGAGTGATCCAAAGATAAGATACCATTGAAAATTACAGAATTTTGCCTATGGAGTTTCACAGGGGTACAGTTGCAGGAATGTAAATGTCATCACTGAGACACAAATGTTGCTTCCTTTTCCTCTCTGTAGAATATTACCATGTATTCTGTACTTAATTTTCAGAAATAATATGTATCATATCCAATAGATATGAGGCTTGGTGCCTTCTTAGTGGTACATTCACAGGATCCAATTTTCAGACAGGACATGAAAACATGTCACTTCAGTGGATGGATGGCAATCGACTAAAATTTTCATTTGGAACAAAAACAAAACAATGATGGCCAGATTATTAGAACTGCTGAGTGATTCTAAGGTATTCTGTACAGGCGTGGGTACCCAGATACTCTTCAAGAAAGTGCTTTCAAAGAAAAAGGAAATGAAACCTCCTAAAAGATCTCACTCATTTTTGGGGAGAGTGTGTGGTGGAAAGAATACACAGAACCATCAAGCAGTGCCTATAACCACCACCAAGAGAAACAACTGACAAGACTTGTTTCTGAGTACACCACCCTGACCACACGACAAGGCATACCAATCCGACACCAATAAGATTAAATTACTCTCTCAATGTTTTAAAACCACATGGTGGAAATCCCAATAAAAATGTTAAAAAGATACATTAGTTTGAGAGGGCTAAAACTGCTGTCATGAACAGCTAGATAAATAAGACTACATGAGTTCTTCGTTTTCTTCGGTTAACGTATGTTTTCTTAACCATCTGGTGAAGAGCAATCATAAGTACTAGGAAAATCTGCTTTGGTCAAATCCATTAAGCTTGAACACACATCCCTAGGGGGTTATTGATTATCTCTTAGCCTATCTTTCAAAGCTGGTCATTAAATTTGTTACTTGGGAAATCTATCCCACTTAACATGTTGGCCTGATTCAGGCTTTTGAGCATCCTCAAGTCATTCAATTATAACTAGTTAACACAAATAGGCTTTTAAAGAAAAAGAGTTGTGTAAGATTATGTGACCCAAATTCTAATCCTATTATTTAAGTTTCCTCCTAGGGAAGATTTATTCTTACAGTCTTAGCAAAACTCTATTGATAAAACACTGTATTTTGAAAAAAGACAAAAATAAATTGCTTTGCTGGCCCACCTAGGATTAAAGCCTGAGGAATCAATATTCCAGTGTTTTATGTGTGTTGTAGCCTGATAGCCATTTTTCTTTTGTATTACTGAACTGCATTTTGAAACCTTTTTGAACTATTAACCCTGAGAAACAGGCCTCTGACTTCTGATACTGCCCGAGGAACCCGATTTCCTTCAGATCTAATACATTGATTTGCAAGGCACCACAACATAGAGAGTCCTATTAAAGGAAAACTAATGTAATAAAATTTGTCAATATTCTACCTAGATCAACTTACAAAGAGAAAATCCCTTTTAGAAAGTGTGTCTTAAATGGAGTTTTATAATGTATAAAGAGTCAGATCACTTCCGTCTCGAACCTGAACAGCATAGACAAGAGCATCCTGTTCCTCTTTGGATAGCTTTGAAGCCGTTTGTGTTGTTCATGGCATCTACCTGGGCACAATGACTTAGTTCCACTTAAAATTAATTTTAAGTGAATTAATATGTCTCAGTGTGTTTTCACACTGTCCAGGGCATTTCTTCACCTGTAAACCTCCAATATACTCAGTTCAGACTCCTAACCTTTCCTGCACAGGTCTCTATTCAAGAACAACTTGTCACCAGTACAAAAGGCCATTGTGTTCAATAACTGTATGAATACAGAAACTTCACAGGATTCAGAAGGACACACATCATGCTGGCTGGAGCTAAAAAAATGAAAGAGAATGGGGTGAAAAAGAATAGAAGTGCTAGAGAACTGCTAGCTACCCTGTTAACATTTCTTAATCACCCACCTTTACTGCTGATCGCCTTAGATATATAAAAATCATCTAAACCACAGGAAAGACACATTATTTAAAGAACCCAATGCTGCCTTGATTAAAAATTGTTTTCTTTCTTTATTCAATAAGAGAGTTTCTCATGAATCGCACAACATGGTCTCCAGTTAGCCAGCAAGGCTAATTCTCAGATGAGAAAGAGTTGGGTACTTTTCAGTTCTAGAGTTTTCAAAGAGCAGATTATCCCTGCATGAAATCTAAAGCACACATATAATAAATAAATGAGTAATAGCCTTTCAAAATCATACATTTCCACTTTGGAAAAATAGCAACATTGCAATTCTAACCCCAGGTTCTGTTTATCCAAAGACTATCTAAAGCACCACTGCACAGAGATCACAAAAGCTACAGATCCAGGCTTTACTATGACTCTCACATGGAATTTGTATGAACTTTCTTCCAATTACACAGCAGACCTCGTGAGATATTTTCAGGTTCACTAGAGGGTTTTTTTTTCTTCCTGCCACACACTTCACTGGAGACCACTGGAGATCAATGGCTCTTTCAATCCTTAAGTTTGTTTAATTAATGAATTGCCTGGATTTTACTTATCTGAAGCAACATATGGGTATCAACTCCAACTGTAACACAATCACAAATCTATCTTCTGAAAGCCCCATGTTACAACTTGTGTAGGGCATAGGCCAGATCCATCCCAATCAGTTGAAAAATTAAACCTTGCTTTGTTTCTTCCACTAGTTGCTCTTAAGGTCACTACTGATGATGATTTTCTTGTTTAAAAACATCTTCATCCATTATTTTAATCAATAGAAATAATAGAAAAAAAGGAAATACAAAGTTTTAAAGGCTTGTTGAGAGCTCCAGACTCAATTTCTGAATGATGAGAAGTCATGTCAGTTTTAACCTGTTAAATTTACATATGTGTCTTGATTTTAAAAGATGTGTAAGAAATCAAAAATAAAGATTTTCAACAGTAAGGTAATTAATGCTACCATTTAATTTATTTTTAGATTTGCCCACAAAAAGTAGGTCAGTAAAAACCTGCTATATTTGATAAATTTTCCTATCTTCCTAACATAATATGCTTCTGTAATTCTTTGTTAAAAATAGTTTTGATTGTTAAGCTACAGTAAAATTGTATGACTTGTAAGTCAGCACTTACACTTGTGTAACAATACAAAAATACAGAACTGGTCCTGTATTTGCATAAGCCTCAAAAAGATAAAATATCATAACTAGTTATATCATTTGAATTAGAAACTTGTTGTAAACAAAAGGACAGTAGTTTGTTTCTAAATATTATCTCCATAATTAAGAATGTTTAAACACCATTTCATTTCACTTAGATGGAATAAATTGACACCGTGGAAAGACTCAAATCATCTAAATATTTACAGGGGTTAAGAAATAGCAAAGTATCCTAAACTGCTGAGTCCAGCTGGCTGGCAGGAATAGCTTGGTAGACACCAAAGGAAGAATGCTATGGTTTTGAACTTAAATGTAGAAAAAGCACAGGATTATCTGCATCTGTGATTTAACTCCCACGCTGTTTTGAAATGTGTAGAGGAGTACGCCCTTTAACAGAAAACAAAGTAACTCCACACATACTACCTCTTTATGCTACCGATAATATAATTTATGTAACTGCTAGCTTTTTAGCATCTATTGCATAAATAAGATGCTATACTGGCAAAGTATTTGTTACATTGTTGAACAAATATGAGTGTGTTGCTGAATTTTTCTTTCAAGAATATCTATCATCTTAAAGTGATGCCCAGAAAATACAGAAATACTAAAGAATATGTGAAAAGAGCAAAAAGAAAAGAGAATCTATAAATCCAGTTGACAACTTTGTGATTGGTTTTGTTTAATACACTTTGTGTTCTTTAGGGGATAACCACAGTGTCCTAGGTTAAATTATACAATGGTATTTGAAAACTGTAACACTATAGGGCATTGCTGTATTCTTGTTTTACACACAACATTTTCTGTGACAAATATACAGTACAAGAGCTATAGCTTTACACTTGGCTTCTAATAGAAAAGCATTTGGTATTATCATTGGACTAGTACTAGATTAGCTTTCCAGTTCTACTCTGTAGGAATTCAGGTAGCCTAGGTAGCCTCATAGGTGCCACTGAGGTGCCACTTATTCTCAATGAATTAATACGCCTTAAATCTTCTTCTGTGTTCTGTAACAGTACTGTGTATGTTCCATTACTTCCATATTTGACATTTACTTTTTCAAGTGTCACAATGCATTCTTTGCAGTTAAGAATCTTTGGCCCAGTCTCACATTAAAAGGTCAGTGTTTAATCTATCAATCAGAGACACCATAGCTGTAACAGTAAGTCTTATGGTCTCTTTGTTGGATTAGCCTAAGCAGAAACAACCCCTTGCAGGATGGCATGGACACAGAGTCTGAGAAGAAATCCACAGGGGGAGAAACTAGACCTTGCAAAGAAACACTGGAGCAATCTATGTAAGGAAAGCACAAGAGAGGAGAAAAGACATTTTTTTCCTTTTCACTGGGCCTTTTTTGTGCTTATGAGGCCAGTGCAGTGTTGTGCAAAGATACCCAACTACTACAAAATTAAGCAATGCAGTTCATGCATCACTCCACCAAGGCTAACATGAAACACACAGAAAGGGTTACGTTGAACATTTCTGCATGGCATGTTATGATGCTAGATCATACCAGCTGAGCAGATATAGTATCATAACCACAGTTAAAATATCAGGCTTTATCTAGATATATCATTACATTTTCATTATCAAAAAAAATTGGTGTCTCATAATACGTCTACGGCACTACATAACGCAAAAGGGCAGGGGGACAAGTTGGATCATCAGGGCCCTCTCAACGCCCAGAGCAGCCTTAGTAGCCTGCTTGCCTGCATCGCACCGGCCTGTCTCAACAAGCTTTCCCCCTGGACAATGCCCAGGCACAGCTGGGACTGCATATGCTAAAGACAGTTCCCAGTAGTCAGTATAGAAGAGGAAAGACCAAATTTGGGCTCCTTTCTCTCTGTATAATCCTCCAGAAGTATTCCAGCAGGATTGAATATCCTAAACATCCCCACAGGCCTGCATGCCACATTCCACAGCATACAACACGTATTCTGAGTTTCATACAGTCCACACATTATTTCATGCTATTAACACTTTAAAATTACCCCCTCCACCCAAATGCACACACAGTTATAATTTTGTCTTGGGCTACTGAGGCCTGGAAGAAACACAGGACCAAATGCTATGTTTATCAGGGAATGATCTCTGGCTCCATTTTATTAGAAGTGCAGAAATATTTGCTCTTTTACCAGGTACCATTCATAAGTACAACAGTGTAATACGTGTAGGTCGAACAGACCATCATTTCTGTGTATATGCATTTGAAGGTCAGTCACAGGTAGGTTAAGAAAAAGGAATTTACTAAGTGACTTTTGAAAAAAAATAAGAATTACTGAAAAAATCTTTTTACCACTATTTAAAGAATAGTCCTCCACCCTTTCTCTGATCTTTTGCTGACGTACATATAATAGCACTATCAGAGAAAGGCAATGATCTCTAAATATTTTTTTAACCATTTTGTCATGAAGCACAACACAGAGAGCATGGCATTCAGGAATGCCTTTGCTTTGATGGGATAGCACAGATGTAGGACTATGCACAGTTGTATGCTCTTTATGCAAAGGAACTTAAAATGATTCAGAAAATTTTTACTTCAGAATCTGTACTATGGCATGCAGCAGATCAAGGACTCACACAGGGTTGAGGAAAACAGGGCAAATCTGAACTACAGTGCTTATATTAGTAAGCAACCCAGAAATCAAGTATATTACAACATATGGGTTTCAGTCAACAGCATGACAGCAGTGACAGCACATCATGATACTCTCCCTGTAAAGCCGTAGCCAGTGATAATGAAAATGCCTGATATCGGGTACCATTATTTAAAGGATCACCAGTGCCACTAGACAAAAATCTCTGATAGTATGATACTTGACACCAATTCCAATAGCTTCTTATTACCGGTTTTAACTACAAAAGGTACATAATGAGCAAATGAGGGGACCCTCTGTGTATGCATGCTGACAGAACATCCCTTTTTGTGAGAGTGTTTTGGAAATCCTACTGTTTTTCGCAGAAGTGCTTATATAATTTTTATCAAGGAGAAATTCCTGGGTAAAGTCAGAGAATAAGTGAGACTGTGACTCTAAAATATCAGTTTAATTGCCAGATCACTGCCAAAGATGACAAACTTAAACATCAGCTTCCCATATATTAGGGGAGTGCTTTATATTTTATACTTTTTCATAACCGTGTTCTCTTTGTAACCCCTGTTTGTAGCCACTATATTCTCCTGTAAGTAAAAAATGTCAGGAGATATTTTCTTCAGTAGGCCAAATTCCTAGCAACTGAACTATACAGTCACTTTCTCTGATTTTTCCTGTCAAAAAAATCTGAGGCTAAGCACAACAGAGACGAAGAACATCTGAAAGCTCACAGACATTTGTAGAGGGGAAGCACTGTCACCCATGTACTCTGTTTCCCATTTTCGGAGCCCGGGGCTGAGCTTGTCACTTTACCAGGCTTCGCTGAAGACCTTTGTCTTTCTGCTGACAGTCAGGCCGTGAGTTCATAAAGTCTCTAGTCTGAATTATATATTGCAAGAGAACTTGAAATAAGTTTTGTATCAAGCCAGCAACATACAATTCATTTGGCATACACTAGAAAGACATTCAAATGACTGAATGGATAAATCACTAAAAATCTGCCATTCATCTTTCATCATAATTGTTTACAAGCTCAGCTAAGCCACTGATAAACTCTGAAATATGCTGCAGTATCACACAGTATCAAATTTCTGATAGCCTAAATGCAAACCAAAATAAAAATAGTCCCTTCAGAGAAACAGACTGACAAATTTGAGTGCACCATATAAAAAAATAACTCATAAGCTAATACCAAATTTTGCATAACTTTGACACACTTAACTACAAATTAAACCACTTGCCACCATTTATCTGTTTATTTTATATCAGAAATTCAAACCTAAAACAAGCTTTGAATGGCTCTCTGCATGATAAAAATATAACCCATTAATACATAGTGATATTACCTGACTTTATCACAAGCATGGCTGAACAGTCCATTTCATCAGCCAAGGTGACCTTGCCAGCAGCCTGTCTGTAGAGACAGGTGGCAGCTACTTACTCCCAAGGCCTGCCTCTCTCCTCCACATTTTGTGGCTGGAAGCATTTTGGACATGATAAACAGTCCTCTCTCTCTCAAGGTTTGATATTAATAAGGTTATATTAAAAACGCTCTGCTACTTTCACACAGCCGATGCTTTTTTAATGACCTCCCCCATATTCAGTCAATGAGAGAAATCGGAATCTCACAAAGCATTCATCCAGAGGCTGACCAGACTGAATGTGCACACCTAAACTAGACTTTCTAATATACAACTTACTGAATCACATTATCTGGAGTAGTGAGATACACTTGTAGCAACATTAACCTTATCACAAGATTAGCTACAGCACTGTGACTAGAGGTCTATCAGAAGTAATTTGTCTTGTTTTGACCTGTCATGAGAGAACTTAATAGGAAACTAAATAGCCCACGGAGCTTAGCACACTTTCAGACGATTCAGCTGTTTGTGGTCACAGAAAGGTATTCTTTTGTCTGAGACAATGCCTTCTAGGCACTCCACTTGCTCACCCTTTGGTATGCTTTGATCTTCACTTCGCTATCTTTTTATATGTCTTATTCCCCCAAGCCTTGAAGGGCCATGAACCTTATTTTTAGAATGAAAATGTAAAATATTTTGCAATTGCTTTAACTGATTTTTGTCTGAGATCTAACAGATGGACATGCAAGAACATTTAAGACTTCAAGATGACCAGCTGGCAGACTTTGGAAAGCTAATGAACAAGTTTCTGATAATTCATTCCCACTAGCCTCATAAAGAAACAGAGACAGTATCATTCCAGAAAATCAGAGCTAACAATGAAACAACCAGAGATGACAGCATGTCTTTCTATTTACAACCAAAGCACAAGTGAAAATTTACCGTGGTTAAATAAAGAAGGAAGTTTATTGGCAAGCAGTTAACGTGTCCTCACTTTGACAGACTGGGTGTATATGAACCTATCCACAATGAAAGAATCTTCTTTTCATTCTTCTTAATTAGGAGCAGTGCTGTTATACAGTCTCTGTCTAAGACTGTTGTAGACTGACATTATCCATTTAACCCTAAGAAAATTGCAGAGCAGATAGTGACCACCCTTGCTTTTCAAGTCTTCTGTTCTCACCCATACTTCCTTTTCCTTAGTAACTGAAATTCTAACAAAGAAAGAAGTAATTCTGTACCTGTCCTATTGCTACCCTCTATGTTAAGGCCATCGGTGAAGAATCCAGTGTAACTTCCTATAGCAAAGCTCTTGAGCAATCCGGTTACCTCATGTAGCATTTTCCTCTGCCGTTTTGAAAAGCATTAATACCAGAAACCAGGAAAAGAGTAGCAGCTTTCTCCCAGGTAAAACTTACATAGCATTGAAATTTAACCTCAGAAAAACTGACAAGACTAACATTTATCAAGCAGAAGCTAGATCTGTACTAGTAAATTAAACATGACCAGGGCATGTGCTCAAGATGATGAAAGGTCATTGCATATAGGATTAAATTTTTGGAACAACCTTTGGCATGCTTCTGATTCACAACTACACTTTCCCAAACAATTCCCAGATGGTATTTCTCAGTTAATATTTCCAAAAAGCAGCAGAGATGAAACCATGACATTTTGGCATACTTCTCTGGCATAGTCCCTGGGCATTATGCCACCAGGGTCACACGTGCACACTCTTATGCCAGTTCCCCAGAAATGAAGAAGGCATGGCATTGTCATATCAAAAAAATGTCCCATTTCTGAGATATTTCATTTTTCAAGATGACCTCAGACAGTAAGGACCAAGGTGTCTCACTCAGGGAAGAGGTATGTTTACTATCACCCAAAACGAGCTGAGGACGATGAGAGAAGGACTCTGACTGAATCACCTTCACTATTTTGCTGATCTTGTGTTTGGAGACTACCACATGGCCACTGTGATATACAGGGGTAAACTTAAAAGTTAAATCTGCCTTACTCAGAGTACGAGACTGGTGAAATCATTATTAGTTCAGCATAATATGGTTTCCACTATACCTCTCACAGTCCACGACCCAGCCAGAGGCACACTGAGGATGCAGTTCTGTCTCCTCTTCTCCTTGTCCAGCTGAAGCATTTTTGAATCGGAAGATCAGTGCAGAGGTGCCTAGATAAGCCCCTCTGCATGAGCATCTCAGCAGCCCTCTAGCATCAAGCCTGGCAGAAGCAATTATCTGCTGCTGAGCAGACATCACTGGTCTGCCCTTGCCAGGTACAAGGGCCAGGAGGATACACACCCAATCCTTCTCAAAGTTTTTTTCATATATTTAAACATATTTTTTAATATAAATAAACATGAATTTTATATAAATAAAGCTTGCGGATAATTCAGATTTGTGTTATAGTTTTGTGAAAGGAAGTCACTAAGACTATGGCTGGTAAAATAAGAGCTGTTTAAGAGTCTGTGTCAGGTTGCCACCTGTAAGAAGTTTGGATGATGAGAGCTTTGATTTTGCGACTTTGTGTGACAGGGGAAAGTATTTTGTAAAGATCCATCTCTCTAAAGTCTGAAGGAAGAAAATGGAGAGATGTCATTGGGAGTCATAATAGATATATATAGAAAGAGAACAGGAGCTGTGGAAAACTGCTAAAAATCAGACAGTGAGGGTTTAAAATGCAGTGACTGGAGGAAAGAGAAGGGGCTGTGGGTAGAAGTAAGTGTGTGGTACAGATAGGGGACTTACAGACAAGGAAAACCCAGAGAGCTCTGAGCGAGTAGGACTGTTCTGAAAATGCTGTGGAAAGAAGGATGGCAGGAGAGAATCAGGATCTATATCGTGGTGGTTCCTGGCTTTTGAGGCATGAACAATATTGGTGAATGTGACTCCCCACTATATGGTCTGTTTATTGGTGTTAAGTGACCTCCAACATAACTCCACTTGCTGCAGACTTGACAACCCTAAACTTGTTGCTTACTGACCAGTAAGAGTCCATAACAGCAAGGCTACAGAGATGGCAACCATCTTCTCTACAGTGCTGAGCTGGCAGAATATGGTACTTTGGTACTGGATGGCAGGTGCTAGGTTGTGTGGAAAGGGAAAGTGGGATCCATCCAAAGGTTCAGCATCTTGTGCATATCAGAGTACAGTCTGCCCTGTACCATGAAGCTTGGCCTCAATCTTCATTCCAGGAACAAAGTTCTGCTTCCTGACTTGAGCTGAAATGTCTGCATGCCTTCAAGACCCCCTTTCTCTACATAGCTCACTATCAGAACTAGGTACCTGACCTATATGGTGTGAAGACTATCAGCTCTTCTAGCTGCAGTTGGAAGGAAACGGTCCCCAGCACGGTCCTGAGAAGGTATGAAAAGATGTCTGCTATAAGAAGCAGGGTTTCAAATGCCTGAACATCCTGAAATGGTTTGGTAGCAGCTGCAAACAACATATAACAGCAATTTGTTATACAGAGACTGTAAATCTGAAAGCATAGGTCATAGGCCTTTTTCTTATATACCTAAAGGCCTAACAAGGGTGATGTCAGGAAGATGAAAGGCAAGGCTTGTCTGATAGCCAAACACGTAGATATGTAGGCACAAAAACCTGTGGGGGACATTCTTTCCATTACCTTTGCTATCTAACCTGCTGCTAGAAGGACACACTCACAAGTTTACTAGTGTAGATGTGGGCTGTACCATACCATCTGCCTTCTGCGACACAGTGTGTGCCCTGGCGTGTTTAGTTTACTTTCCCTCTTCTGCAGAAGGAACCCTAAGAAAAATTGAAAGATTGGCATTTTTATATGAGTTGCCTCTCAAATGATACGACCTCTGAAGAGATGGAGTGGTATAGGAAGAATGATGGACTTTGGACACCCTCTCAATACACACAACTGACTGAATCAGGGCAGTCATCTTAGTCCATTAGGTTTTTTAGTACTTTTTAGAGTACCTGGTATTCTAAAGATGTGAGCAAAATTACACTTTGGAGTGCAGTATTTTCCCAATTTGACAGCGAATATGGTCATAGCCCTCTGATATACTTCATAGAAGACAGAACGAAAGAGAAAATACAAGCACATTCTGTGAGTTACAGAAGAGAACAGCTATGATGCCACAGGCCTCAAGGAAGAATTGAGTGGAAGAGAGTCACAGTGGAAGACAGCTGGTGGCACTCTGTTGGGATATGGCCTCGCTACATCCACAACACATGGTTACACGTAATGGGTCTGAACCACACCATAAGCAAGTACAGTGAACGTTTTTACAAAACGCAACATGCAGATAGAAAGAACGTAGCTAAATAAAAACGTTTTCTTTCTTTTCCATCCTACAGTTTTCTTGGTCTCACTTCTGTTTGTCCTTTCACCACGTGTTCACTGCAGTGATGAATATCAGCAAAGCAGTCCAATTTTCTTGCAATCACATTTCCAAGTGGATCTTGGGGAGTTCAAATTCTTTCAGTCATGTGTATTGTTGAGTGTAACAGCCGTCTTTATTTGTGTTATACAACAGGGCAGATGGCCTTTTTCCAAATCACCTCATATGTATTTGGCAAATCATTCAGACTTTTCTCACATGCCATGAAAAGTAAGGACTTAGCATCTTGAGTACAACTTTGCATCTTATTTTTCATAGTAAGAGGGTTTATCCTGCACTTTTATAGATTCTCATCTGTTTTCTGTAATCAGAAATCTATGTTCCTACCCAGAACATTTGGGTTCTAATTTAGGAAAAAATTGCTACTGGAATGTTGTCTTATCAGTAGTGTCATTTATACAGTGGTCTGTATTTATACAGGAAAAAAGATAAGTAGAAAACCAAGAAGAAAAAGCAGCCTAGAAAAATATCCATCAATAAAAAATTATCTATGGCCTTAAGGATAAAGATGAAATATAAGGTCAATGAAGTGATAATTTATAGCAATGAAAGAAAAACCCCATTGAGATTACAAAAGTATGAAGATTCTTGAATGGCAGCACATTTGGCTGTGATCTGTACACAGAATGCCAGATTTTAGGCTATAACATATTCAGAACTGATTTATTGGAGCAAGTCCAGAGGAGGGCCACAAAGATCATCAAAGCAATGAAGCATCTCTCCTATGAGGACAGGCTGAGGGAGTTGGGGTTGTTCAGCCTAGAGAAGCGAATGCTCTTGAGAGACCTAATTGTGGCCTTCCAGTACCTTGAAGGGGACCTACAGAACAGGTGAAAAGGGACTGTTTGCCAGGGAGTGTAGTGACAGGACAGGGGGGAATGGATTTAAACTAATAGAGGGAAGACTTAGATTAGATATTAGGAAGATATTCTTTACTGGGAAGGTGGTGAGGCACTGGAATAGGTTGCCCAGAGAAGCTGTGGAGGCCCCATCCCTGGAAGTGTTCAAGGCCAGGTTGGATGGGGCTTTGGGCAACCTGGTCTAGTGGAGGACGTCTCTGCCCGTGGCAAGGGGGTTGGAACTAGATGATTTTAAAGACATCGAGGCCCTGAATCGTGTCCAGAAAAGGGCACCAAAGCTGGTGAAGAGTCTGGAACACAAGTCTTATGAGGAGCGGCTGAGGGAACTGGGATTGTTTAGTCTGGAGAAAAGGAGGCTCAGGGGAGACCTTATTGCCCTCTACAACTACCGGAATGGAAGTTGTGTTGAGCTGGGGATCGGCCTCTTCTCACAGATAACTAACAACAGGACAAAGGGGAATGGTTGCAAGTTGTGCCAGGGGAGGTTGAGGTTGGAGATTAGGAGAAATTTCTTCTTGGAAAGAGTGGTCGGNAAAGGGCACCAAAGCTGGTGAAGAGTCTGGAACACAAGTCTTATGAGGAGCGGCTGAGGGAACTGGGATTGTTTAGTCTGGAGAAAAGGAGGCTCAGGGGAGACCTTATTGCCCTCTACAACTACCGGAATGGAAGTTGTGTTGAGCTGGGGATCGGCCTCTTCTCACAGATAACTAACAACAGGACAAAGGGGAATGGTTGCAAGTTGTGCCAGGGGAGGTTGAGGTTGGAGATTAGGAGAAATTTCTTCTTGGAAAGAGTGGTCGGGCATTGGAACGGGTTGCCCAGGGAGATGGTGGAGTCACTGTCCCTGGGGGTGTTTAAAGAAAAGTTGGATCTGGTACTTACGGACATGGTTCAGTGGGTAATTGGTGGTAGGGGGACAGCTGGGCTAGATGATCCTTGAGGTCTCTTCCAACCTTAATGATTCTATGATCTTTGAAGTCACTTCTAACCCAAGCCATTCTATGATTCAATGGAAAAGAATTGTGCAGATGTGCAACAGCTTGCTGTTGTATGATAATATATGGCATCCCAATGTAATGTTCTTTATAGTTATTCAGCCACTGGCCTTCACTTTCTGAACTGAGTTTCACAGAAGCAACAAAAGGGCAAACTGTTTATTACCAAATAAAAAACCTGAAGTTGGAGGCCAACAAAAAAGGTTTATGAAATCTTCTTGGATTCACTGATTTGCTAACTAAACTGTTTCTAAATTAATCTTTTTTAAATCATTGCATTGAAACATATTTCAACTTACATTTATAAAAATTCTAAGAAAATCCTCAAAACTACTATGAACTAAATGAAAAAAATATTTTCAAGTCTAAGAAAAAGAAAACATGTTTTCTAGATCTATTTTCTGCAGCTCGTCTATCCTCTCAGACATTATCTCTACAATCAAAATTGCACCCTGCAATGCCTTTTTCTCTCTGCTTACTAAATAAAAAGTTAAAATATTTTCACCTCTATTTGGTGAAATATTTTTTTCTCTCTCTGACTTACAAATAGAGATCAAATTAGAAAAAAAGAGAAAAGGGGGGGATACAAACACACTAGTAAATCTAAGTAAGTAGTCTTTTCTTGATATAGAAATTATTAGAGAGGTTTTAGCTTTTTTCTGTTTGAAGGCCCAAGAAAAATTCTCAGTGGAGGTCTGGACCCCTGTGTAGTAAATGTGAACCTACTGACAGAAAACTATTCCTTACTAAGCTTTTACAGACTTTTCTCTGGACGTATCTACAGACCACAGACAGAAAACTGTTGTACTAGAAAAAAAAGAAGAAGTCATATAAAAACTATATTGCAACGAAATACACAATCCAGTTCAAAAAGCACAATTTGGAATGCGATAAGCTCAAAGTATTGAGGTAAAATAGGAATAAGCTTTCAAAGTGATTACGCTGTGAATTTGTTCCCATTTGTGTGTAAGAGCCAGGTGAATAACTGGATTGTAGAGTCAACATGATACTAAAAGTAAGTAATGCCTCAGAATGCAGGTTTAGTCGCTCAGTAATATTTGAAATACAAACGTGGGACTATAGAAAACTGAACGTGTTCAATAAACCAAACATAAAACCTGCTACTACTTCACAGGTGTGTAAAGTGTAAATAAAATGAATGAAAAGGAAAAAACTGTGAAGAGAGAATCCTTCATGTGTCATTTAAAGTGTGTCCTGTTCTGCATCCATTGTTTGCAGTAAATACAGCGAGATATTCCGATACCCTCCTACATGTTGAATGGGACCTGTAGAGCTCCCAAATGACCCTTATGCAATACTGTGTTATTCAGTGTGAGTAAACCGCATAATCTTGTTGCCAGAAATCAGAGGGAAGGCAAGAGGATTATTTGAGAACACAATAACATGAGTAACACCAGCCCGTCCATCTGTATCTACTTACTTCGCAAAACACACTTCCAAAACAGCAAATTTCCATATGGGCTGATAAGGTCTGATAAAATCTGAGCTTGTTGCAAACAGAGAGAGCACTATGAAGAAACCAACAGCGACTGCTGCTCAGAAATCTCACATGAAGTCAAAGAACAGGTGAAAACATTATGGAGAATACCTTTACTATCCACTGTTTCCTTAGTGCACTGTAATACACCTTGGAGCCTCTGCAGATTTTAAATTCCTCTGTCAGACAAGCAAACTGGAGGCCTGCAGTTAAATAGTGTGAATTGTCTTCCTTTTTCCCTATTATAAATATCATTGATTCAGTTTTTTCCAGTCAAGATTATCTAATATTTACCAAATAGCAAAACCTATAATAAATATACATTTTTATATACTATACATATTAAGTATGCATACTCGCAACGTTTAAACATCTTATAGCAGAAATAATGGTGCATTTAGTCTGACCTGGACCTCAACTCCGTGAGTCCACGGATGGGTTCAGAGTACTCATTCTGTCAGATGTCAGCTCCATGCATGTAACCATATTGATGTATCACTGAGCATAAAATAACATATACTGCCCTTCTTTTGGGCTGTATTAGCTCAGAAACAGCTTCACAGTAACACTGCTGTCAGATCAAAGTTTGCCTTTGTCCAGCCTAGTTTCAAGCCTAGGTAAAGAAAAACAAGACTGTTTGCACTTGTCCATGTGCACATCTTCTCTGGGTCTTATGATACTATATATTATATTTTAATAGCTAAAGTATAATTGATTTCTAATCACTGGCATTCCTCATATCTGTAAAACATCACTCAAGATGAATAACCTGGTAGTGTTTTTATATTAACCTCTCCAAGGAAATAATATTTTTAGTAGTTTTTGTATTCATATTTTTCTCCAGAAACATCGTTAGTTTTAATTAATAATAATGAAAAAGAAAAAGGATAAAATCCTTGCCTGAAGGAGAAAGCAATTTAAAGTTAATGGCCTTTTGAAAATTATTGATTATTTTCTTACAAGACCCTGAGGAAATATATTTCAATAATGTTTGTGGTTGAACTATACTAGGTTTGGGGGGTTTTGTCAGCATATTGTTTGTATTTCTTCAGAGCATCAAAATAATTTACAGCTGCTTGTGTATCTCCATGTTTGTGTGTGCACATGCACTGTGATTTTGATTACTGTCGGTAATTTTGTATGTGTGTGTTGCCAACTTTCTTACTTCTTTACAAAACAGTCAATTTTCTTACAGCTACAATTTTTCAGACACAAATGGAACTCACAGATGAGACAACCACAAAAAAGCCATGGTTAGTGAGGGCTACCTTCATCAAGTATAATTAAAATTACTGATGACATATTAATTTCACACATCTCCATATCTTCAGGTGTCAGCTCTGCTCTGTAGCCTCAGTGGTGTGGCTGCTCATTTATGTTGATATTGTGGATTATGGCCTTGCTTTGAAGCTTTATATCCAAAGTGGAGCTAAAGGACACTTGGTTGAGTGAGAAGATGTAATGGTATATGATGTGTACGTTTGCTCAAAATTCGGAGTTTTTTTTATTTCAGGGCATCTTATAAAGTGATGCTGGCCATAGAGAGTATTATGTACAACTCACAGTAACACCCACCAAAAATATAAAAATCTTTAAGAATGTTCAAGCACTTGGAAAGAAAAGAAACAGCAGGATTAAGGTCAAGTGAGCCTTTCTCCTCAGTGCAGGGAGGAGGTGGGAAACAGCTAGCACCGGTAAAAGGGTTTTGATTTAGTAGCTTGCACTGGACTGTTCACAGCAACCAGAAATACTGTTTCAATGGAAAATCTTGCTCAGTTCCACTTAAAGGTGTGATTGTATATACATATATATATGCTGTGTGTAATTTCTGCAGGCTGGGTGTAGAGTTCAGCTTCAGAGGACAGGATATGGCTGCAAATAAATCGTTACTGACCATACTTAACTTTCCAGGACAAGGACAGCCAAAAGTAAACCTCCTGACTGACAATCCTTGAGTACGATATCGAGTCCTTACCAGAAAGCATGGAGGTTTCCTACCTTCTCAGTGAAATTATTGTGGGTTTTCTTATTTTTTAGTAGAGAAAAAACAAATATATTCCCTCATCCCCTCTGCTATGTCTCATGTCAGCTAAGAACCATGTAAAATGAAGCATTTCAGGGTAAAATCTTCATGTTGCAAATGCCATCTATGGGAAACTTTAATCCAAATGGGTACTTTTTTTGTAACATTAGAAGCAGCAGAAAACAACATATTTTAACAGAAAAATGTCAAGTAAACCAAAGTATAGGCAAAGTGACAGCTCAACCTATATCTTGAACCGTCCAAAGAAAAAAGGACTCCCACACACTTGTGTATCATGGAGTTTTCTATTATAAGATTGTTTAGTGAGCAATGTACCAAATTAAGCTTGGATGTGGGAGCCCAGGCTAATTATGACAATAATAATGCATATAAATGACAGCTTATAAGGTCAGAAAAATCAACTGAAAGCTCTGGTAAATTTGACTCAGTCACTTTCTTTTGTTTGAAAGAATTAGCTGTACTGGTAAAGTTTCAGCTCTGTAGTTCTGAATGGAATAAGTTCTTAATGGAATAAGTGTATCTCTTGCTAGCAAGTGAGAAAAGTTACTCACCTTTCCTGACCGTAAAAGTCAGAGGAGTGATAAACCTTCTTCACAGAGAGCCTCATCTAACATTTTTCGGAAGACAACAGCCACACAAACCAGCTTGCATACCACTAGAAGCTATGGCAAGGGGAACTCTGGGAACAGTTCACAGAGCTCCCCTGGATCCCACTACCTTGTTGAAAAAGCTGCTGGTGCACAGCTGACCCCTTGCTGCTTTGTACTGCAACGGTGCCTCTGGCTTGCCTCTCCTGTTCTGAGAAATATGGATATCACTGCAACATTTCTGCATGTCATTTGACCTGATTTGGAAGAAATAACCAAACAGTTCAGACACATCTGGCTCAGGAGTCATTGTTTGCACTGTTGGACTCTCCCTGTTAGTCTGCAGAGATAATTTACTTGTGTTCTGCTGGGAAACCTGCAAGAAAAAATTATGTGGGGATCAAATTCTGAAGTCCTCATTTTACTATAATGCACACAAAGACAGCTTGTGGATTCTTTCTATTATTTACCGTGCTAAATTATGTATTCTGTGAGTATAAGCCTCAAATAATAAAGGAAAAAATATTATTTTTTAAAAATACATACATACAAAATAACTGTAAATTAATCCATTTCAGATACATTCCAGGATCTCTAAAGTAAATTCTGGTTGTGCAGGTAAGGTAAAGTAGATGCTCATTCTCAAGCATGATATAGATCTCTAAGTCAAGACAGTCCTCCTAGATGGAAATATAATCTTGAAGCAATTAGTTGCATCATCCAATGTGAAGCTGCTATGCAGTGTTGTCGATTTATACAAACTTTAAAAACGCTTCAGAGAGCAGTCAGGCCTTTTCCTGCCTTTCCACACTTTGCCTCTCTTCCTGTACTCTTTCCACAGTGCATCAAGACAGCCATTCTCCATATTATTTTCCTTCCTTTAAAGAATTTGTAATCTTTATGAAATGTACACACCCCTCCTGTCTTTACATTTCTTTTATCATTATGATGGCAGAGGAGCAATTCCCACTTCAAATCTTCAGTCAATAATTAATGAACAGAACCAACACCACGGCCTAAGACTAGGAGATTTAGTGATTTCATTCCTCCAGGAAATGAATCAGCATGATTTAGTTACTGAATCTCTATAATGTTCTTGCAGTGCCTAAAATCAAAAGACAAAGGCAGCAGGGAACCTTTATTGATGTGTGTGTGTTCAAATCTATATATATATATATATTCACACATGAAAATACACAAGGCAAAAGTGAACTCACTTGTAATGTTTCACAGCATTGATTATTCTAGCATACTGAATAATTTGAGTGAATTTGCTTTTTAGTTCCACTCTGGGATTTGGAGCAAGGTGAGATATTAATATCTTATATAGTTCAAGCCTAACACTGATTAAATAGGACAACTCACCTCTCTCCTCACATTATTTTCCCCCCTGCACTTGAAAATTACCAAGCCTGTTGCTGTCTCAGAGGCTGTAGACAGGACCAGCTATTAAAGGGACACTGGCACTTTAGATAGTTCATTCTCTGGCAATGAGAGTGTGAAATTTCATAACTTAGTGATTTTAAACAGAAGAAATTAACTGAGCTATAAATCTTGGGGACTCCTGCTAAACATTGCCCTTGAAAGAATTCTTATTATAGGACATACAACAGAGGTGTCAGAAGCTTCTAATAAATTTGTATTTTGGCTATAGATCTGAGCATACAGCCATCGGACACCTTTTCCTGTTCACTGGTGATAGACCTGAAATAGTTACAAGAGATATTGAGAAGAAGACATGCTGCCATAGTGCAGTAACCTCAGTACTGTAGATTTTTTTTTTAATTTAAGGCACTCTTTTTAAAAGCAACTTCAGTACTTTGATGTTAGAAACAACTCCAAAGAGATGAAGATAAACATGTGGAAGTGATAGAAAACATTAAAGAACTGGTGAAGTTCTGTGTTTAGAATAAATTGCACTATTTTTGCCCAGCTTACTCTGAAAAAGCAGTTAAAATGTGAGGACTCTTTTTTCTCATCTTTGCCATGTAGTCCAGTCTCTGAGACTGTCTGAAATAGAAATGCAAGGAAGAGTATAAGAACAGTGTAAACAGTTTCCAACACTTCCCTGAGCAGTCTCCAGAATGTGAAGCTCAGTCTCCTGAAACTACATGCAGATTCTTCATACGTAGTAACTCTGCATGGATTTCCTTCTCATAACACTACCCAGCATCCCTTTGAACCAGTGTAAGTACCACTTAACTAAATGATGTGAATAATCAGGGCTTTGGATCAACACAAAATCTAAATTGACTATAAATATTCCACATGCGAATGACTGAAAATATCACCTCATTCCTAAACATCTGATCTTTCATTTCTCCATTTCTCTGTAGCTCTTAAAGTGTCTTCTGAGATTAAATTAATTTTAATTTCTTAATAATTCAATTTCTGAAAATGGAAAGTACTATAAGACCAAAGACTTTCTCCCTAATCATAGAATCATAGAATCATAAAGTCATAGAATCATAGAATGGTTTGGGTTGGAAGGGACCATAAGGATCATCTAGTTCCAACCCCCCTGCCATGGGCAGGGATGCCACCCACTAGTCCAGGTTGCCCAAAGCCCCATCCAACCTGGCCTTGAACACTGCCAGGGATGGGGCCTCCACAGCTTCTCTGGGCAACCTGTTCCAGTGCCTCAACATCATCACAGCAAAGAAATTCTTCCTAATGTCCA